>JBBBDQ010000496.1:332500-572500 GCA_037127315.1 Ascarosepion bandense
TTATCCATTACACAACCAAGATTACAGCACCTGGTATTCCCAAATAGTCAACCATCTGTGTCCTGACCAGGTTCAAAATTGCTTAACTTCGGTGATCATACGGGAACCAGTGTTTCAACATGTTGTGACTATAAATTTCATAAGCATAAACAAATAGGAATTAACAGTTGCTATCCAAGGAGAAAAATCGAGTTACCCGGTGTAACTTCTGTCCCCCACTCTGATTTTCAAATAACCAGTAATTTTCGGAAATTTTTCTCTTATAGTACACATAACTCTAAAGTGTTTTGATCAATTTCAAAAACCCAAAGAAAGCGGAATGAAAAATCTATGTCGGGTAGCACTTTTCATTAGCCTAATAAACCATAATTAGAACATTGTACTATACTGAAAATTAAAAAGAGAAAACCTGAAAGTGTCTATGATTGAATTCCCAAGGAGAATACGTCTGCTTCTTTGAATGTATTATTTGATGTCATGGCGTTGAGTGACATATGTTCATTGGCGGATCACTGATGACGTATGGCAATCTCTCATCCAATCAATAGCGAAGGTTTTATATGATAGAGTATGGGTGTCTTTTAATAGGTCACTTTTAGGATCATTTCTTTTGGGAATAACAGCAGCGTGGTATTCATCAACTGACAAGAATGTGGTCAAATCTATCGTTTAAGAGACAACGTCGACGAACGCACTTTCCGGATATGAACGGCCATTCGTGTTTGTTTCACAGTTTACTAGGCATTTTAAAATATCGTTCTTATTTTAAGCACTAATTTTAGATGTGGATTTCATTGATAGATGAAGAGGAGCGGAATATCATGGATATGAACTGGGGACAATGTAAAGCGAGTCAGCATAAAAGAAAGAAAATAAATCAAGCAATCAAGAAGTGAAACAGATAGATAGATAGATAGATAGATAGATAGATAGATAGATAGATAGATAGATAGATAATGAACTGTCTGAGATAGATAGATAGATAGATAGATAGATAGATAGATAGATAGATAGATAATGAATTGTCTGAGATAGATAGATAGATAGATAGATAGATAGATAGATAGATAGATAGATAGATAGAATAATGAACTGTCTGAGATAGATAGATAGATAGATAGATAGATAGATAGATAGATAGATAGATAGATAGATAGATAGATAGATAGATAATGAACCGTCTGGGATAGATAGATAGATAGATAGATAGATAGATAGATAGATAATGAACTGTCTGGGATAGATAGATAGATAGATAGATAGATAGATAGATAGATAGATAGATAGATAGATAGATAGATAAAGAACTGTCTGAGATAGATAGATAGATAGATAGATAGATAGATAGATAGATAGATAGATAATCAGCAAAATGATAAAAAAGGAGTTTAAAGTCCAGTAACTGCTATCGCTCTTTTTGGTATTGATGGGGGGGGGGTCCTTACTAAACCTTGCTTTGAAGTAGTGTCAAAATTTTGATAATATCGAGTTAGATGTGTTACTCAGAAGTCAACATTTGCTACGATTGTGACAGCAGGAATTATTAGATAATGGTAACAGTAATGATAATATAGGCTGTTTCCTTGTAAGGAAACATCCGGTATTCGCAGACCGCGCATGTTATCGCTTGAAATTTATAAACTCTTTCTCTTACAAAAATTTTTCAGGAAAATCGGTTTTCTTAAACAAAGTAGCACTTATTGCTCTTTCAATAGAGGATCCCTTCCTCATCTTTTGTTTGGAACGACGATGAACTACATCTGGTAGCAAGACTTTTGATCGAGAGACTACAGGCTTTCAGAATGTATCACATGGGTATGCGGGAAGGGAGCGTCTAGAATGGTGTAATGGGTAGCAAGTTTTTTTCGCTAGAATTATTACAATTGAGTAGTGAGTTCGATCCTCACTGGGTGCCCTATACTTAAGGTCTTGTGCTGAAAAAAAGTTATTTATACGTGTGCATGGCCAGAATTTCACTTAGTAACTGAAAATGATATTTGTTATGATATTTCCATGATTGCATTGGGCACCTCGACCTGATGTAATGGTTAGCAAGCGTGCTCACTAGCACCTATTACAACTGAGAAGTGAGTTCGATTCTCACTGGGTATCCCATATTTTCGGCTCTGTGCCACATAAAAGCGGCGCTTAGAAAATTACCATTAGTATGCGGGAAGTTCTATTACTTTTTAAAATATGTGCGTTGTGATGCAGTGGATATCGGCTCGGAACGAGAAATCGTGGAGCCGAGTTCAAATTCCATTGATTGCATTCACTTACGCGCAAATACCCTTGGGAAATGTATTAGTCCGTCTATTCCTTCCTGTTATGGGTTAAATAACAGAACAGATTGTGTTCTATAGCCTTGGTCGGCAACCAGTCTACCGCAGAAAGCAATGTCAACCTACTGCGGGATAATATTCTGCCCAGTCAGTCATGTCTCCTTCGAGACATGATCGCCCAAGCGTGTTTCACGTATGGCACTTAACTGATTGACTCTTTGTAATCGACTCCCAAGAGAATGCTTCTCCAATTAATAACAACTTAACCTCCTCATCTATCGTGCATATCCTCATAATCTTCCTGTCCTGTGTCTGTTGATGATGAACTACACCAAGGCATCATAGCCTCTGATCGAGAGGTTTTGGCAAGCGGGAAACCAACCGTTGTTGTTCGCAGGTCCTCCCGCACTGGGGTACTAGCACCTGTTATGAGCAAATAGTTAACCCCAACCCCAAAAGAAAATGCAGTCACGACACTACGTAAGGAAAAAATATTACTACCGGTTCTTCATTTTTTGCCGTGTTCTTCAGGACGTAAGCGATCATAGATTTGTCCCTATCGCTTGGCGCTCTTAAAGTTTTTCCCCGTTGGTATCTCTCCCAAACCCCGTTCCACCATCCACTTGCTCAAACCCATCAAGTATGTCTTGCGCTACTTTTCCCCATCTCTCTTTCCCTCTATCTGTCCTGTGAGTATCAGATTCTCCAAGCCCTCTTTCCTCATTACATTTCCCAGAAACCTCAGCTGTCTCTTCCAGATGCTAACTATAAGTTTCATTTTCGTTTGCATCCTCTACAAAACCTTGTTGTTGCTCACGTGTTTGTCCATGGCATAATTTCTGCTTCGTCTAGTCTCTCTTTCATCTTTGCGGAGATTGTCCAGCATTCGCTGTCATAAAGGAGGACAGATATCACGTAAGAGTCCAGTACTCTTTTTCTTTATTTCCAAATAGCTGTATAACCCGGCGTTGCTCAGGAATTTTTAGTAGTTATGTTGAAATGGTAAGATCAAGTGCTTATTCAAAAAGCTCCAATATGAGACTGCCGTAACGCAAAGGTTTCAAAAATTGCGAAGTAAGTATTGGTTTCTGTAGTATTTGTAAAACGGGATTCTTGCTTCGTCAATTTTGTCGATAAACGGAAATGATCTATGAACATTTGGAAGAACAGGGGTGGCCGTTACGGGAGCCTGTAATGTGATGCGATCACATTGTGAAGCAGAAGCGGATGCATTGTTCCTTCAACGTCAGAGGGGTTGGCACCTTGTAGAAAACGTAAAATTGTTATGGTATATGATAAGATAGAAGTTACAAAAAAGACCCGATTTTTTGTTGGAATACATGAACGATCGCAAAAAGAAACATTTTCCATTAATTTTTGTCGGACCCTCTGTGTCAGTTGAAATTTTAGTCGCATTTCAAGGCATCAGAGCTTAATCTACCAGTGACTCGATTTTGGTTGAGTTTGAGTGAAGCGTTTGGAGAACTGCATAAAGTGCGCAAAAGACCACCCAAAATTATGCTTTCCTTTGATTTTTTTTTTTTTTTTTGACAAATCCTGTACATTGATTCGATAAAGTTCCTTGATCTACAAGTTACCTGATTTTGGTTGAATTTGCATAAAACGTCTCGGAGGAGAAGAATTCGTAAATTCTAAGCGTTTCGATTTTTTCTGCCGTACCCTGTAAATCGATTCGAAAGAAATGTTGTGTACATCAAAGGTTCATGTCAGTGATCGACAAGTGACCCAATTTCGGTTGCAATCGGACCAAGTGTTTTAGAAAAGTTGAGTTCGTCAGAATGGGGACACACAAACACACACACACACACACACACACACACACACACAGACAGACATATTCATTTTATATATATAGTTGAAATTTTTCTGTTTCTCAATACTCAACTCCGTCTTTGGAATGCATCCTTGGCCATGCCAATATGTCGTCGGAACTAAAAGTCGCACTTTCCTCCCTCTGTTAGAACGCTTCCCAGGTATTAAAATCTCTGCACATGTTTGGTTTCAGTATCCCCGAATTGTTAATAACATTTTGGGATCATCTTTTTACTGACTGCCATGCATTCAATTTTCTAGTAGTTTATATTTCGCCATTTCTTCTTGCTGTCTTTAGTTATTTTCTGTAGGTCGTGTAGTTTCCTTTCCGTGTACACTACCGGTCATGATTATTAGGCCACCCCAGTGTTTAAAAAAATGATGTTTCATACTATTTTTTATTATTTATTGCCAAGTGAAAGGAAGCATTCCAGAAGTTGAGTAAAGTATTAAGAAACAGGACAATTTCTCTAGAAACAAAGAAGAGAGTACTGGATTGCGATGTGATGTCAGTTCTTCAATATGGCAGTGAATGCTGGACGATATCATCAAAGATGAATGAAAAACTCAAAGCAACTGAAATGTGGTCCTACAGAAGGATGCTGCGGATATAAGGGAGGGGATCAGTTCCAAATTAAAATCAATATATAAACTGACCCCTTACTTTGTGGTCACAGCAGTTTCTATACATTTATATTCCAGAGATTCAAAAGCACAAGGATGCATGCCAGAAGTTGAGTAAAGTATTAAGAAACAGGACAATTTCGTTAAAAACAAAATAGAGAGTATTGGATTGCTATGTGTTGTCAGTTCTTCAATATGGCAGTGAATGCTGGACAATATCATCGAAGATGAAGTAAAAACTTAAAGCAACTGAAATATGGTTCTACAGAAGGATGCTGCGAATATCATGGATCGAGCATGTGAGGAATGATGAGGTCCTAGAAATGATGGCAACAAAAAGAAATTAATAATGAGCATCAGGAAGAGACATCTGAAGTTCCTGGGACATGCAATAAGGAAGGACGGCTTGGAGAACCTGATACTAACAGGCCAGATACAGGGAAAAAGAGACAGGGGAAAGCAACAAATAACATATTTGAAGGACCTAATCAGGTGGATCATGGAACGAAGGTTGCATGGTGTAACAGGAGAAGGGGTGCTAAGAGCCACCAGGGATAGGGAAACGTGGGAAGTCCTAAAGGAACAGGGCACATAGAAGAAGAAGAAGAAGAAGAAGAAGAAGAAGAAGAAGAAGAAGAAGAAGAAGAAGAAGAATTGTAAATGAAAATAGAATGGTTCTTTTGTTAATATTGCACAATAACATGTGCATCAAATGATTTTATAAATATTTAATAATTACCTATATTGCAGTTTCATCAATGAAAGAATGAAAAAAATTTAGGGCGATTCGGACGAGCTCATCTTTGCTTCCTTGCCGTGTTAAATTTTACAAAGTAATAATAACAAAAGAACCATTCGATTTTTATCTAGAATTATTCACTTGACAATAAATACTAAAACATAGTATGAAATACATCATTTCTTTAAAAAAAAAACTGGGGTGGCCTAATAATTATGGCCGGTGGTGTAAATTTTTGTAAAATAGAAAAAGGTATACTACAGTTCACGAGAAAATTAAACAAACATAATATCAATTCTTAAGCCAGAAACAATCCCATTAAGTAGACCTCTACTTTGAGTGAGCCTCAGGCTTTGACCTGGGTAAACAATAGCGTAAAAAATATTACAGAAGCCATTCACGATTGGTGGAATGGAAGACAATTTCACGCCCGAATAGAAACGTTCCGTTACGAGAAATAGTCTTTAATTTCAGAAGAGAAAACCAACTCGCATTTTACTTGCATTTATAACATCTACACTTTAATCCAATCCAGTGAAAGCCGAAGTAAGTTATTCGTTTTTGCTCAACTCGATGTCTCCTAAGTGTCGGCTGCCACTTTTGATTGCTAGATATGTCATCCTTAACACACGCTGCTGTACGTTACCATGACGTTTGTAATCGCAATGTTATTGTTTTAATTACTTTATTTATTTTTTCTCGAGTCAAACAAATAAAAGACTAGTTCTGGATCGCTTTATTCACTACATCGAAAAATTCACGCTTTGTTTTATTTTTTTCCGGATTACGATGATGCCTACGCAAGCTGCCCAGCAATCAGTTCATTAGTGGATTTACAAGACAGGCGAGAATTTCTTATAATAATAGAATGTTCGTATTTGTTGTTATACAAGTACATACTGAACTGATTGTTGCCACGTACATTTACCGACAATTCCCTTTCACTTCTCCGCCTTATATATAATACTTCGAAAGTGAAACAATAAAATCATTCAGTTCCGCCCACCAGCCGAGCCGAGAGAGTGAGGCACATGAGAAAATTCTGTTTAGCCTCATCTTGGCTGTGTAAAACAAAAGTTTAAACATAATTTCAAATAAATGTAGAATTTAAGAATGAAATGTAAAAAATATCAATATTTCGGGTTTTGTGTTTCATATAAGATTCAGGATTAGAACTGTGCTTTGAATGCAGATTTGTATTGGGAGCTTTTTTCTATAGTACACGACACTTTTAAGAATTCGTAAATCACGAAAAAACACTGCGTTGACCAAGGATTTTCAAACTGTGGGTCCCGATCTTTTAATGGGTCGTAAGATAAATAAAATGGGTCGTGACAAAAAAAGAAAGAAAAAAACGAACAAACAAAAACGAAACAAATGCTGCACAGTACTCATAAATAATTTCTAGTTTTTCACCAAGGCAAGTTCGTATTATATATATATATATATATATATATATATATATATATATATATAGCATAATGATAATTCACGTATACTGTCTTAATATGTACAGAAAAAACTACTAAAAAGTTGTTGGTTAAAAATGTTTTCTTGACAGTATTTATTTATTTCTGTTATTATATATATATATATATATATATATATATATATATATATATATTAATCGTGTCACCCCAAGCAAGGCATGCCACTATAGCACAGAGGGTTACATAGAGGGATTGGGTATAGAAAATGTCAGAAGGAGGGTGATTGACGACTTAGGATGTACATAGGGAGAGAGTTGGAGAGGGTGGGTGTGAGTTAGTGTGTTAGAAGGTGTCTATTGACCTTACATTTAAACTCCTGGAGGTTGTAGCCGTCGGGGAAGCAAGCATGCGGTAGGGAATTCCACGGGCAGGAAGTGCGAGGAAAGAAGCTGTTGGAGTAGAAATTTCGGTTACATTTCATCGGTTTCACTGTAAAAGGGTGGGACCTAGTTGCCAATCTAGTATCTCGTGAAAATTCACATCTGGGGGGGGGGCACCAGTGATTTAAGTTCGTCAGAGCAGAAGCCATGAAAGTATTTATAGAAGAGGCACAGGGAAGCCACGTCACGCCGGTGAGAGAGATACTGCAGGCGGTCAGCCAAGTCGGTATCAATCACATTACAGATTCTTCGCTGTATTTTGTCAAGAACCCCGAGGAGAATAGAAGGCAACAGATGTGGCAACAGTACTCAATACACGGGCTGATGGTGGGTTTATATAATTGCAGGATAGATTCAGGCGGAAAGAATTTCCGGGCCCTGCACAGAGAGCCGACTTTCATAGCTGCGGATTTAGCAATGGATTCGACGTAGTCATTTCACTTGAGATCCGCTGATAGTGTCAGGCCAGCAGGCGTAGTGATTTACTCTCTGGGAGGCAAGCCTGTTCCGTGCTAATGGGAGGGAGGTGCGGTTGTCTGTGGTGGTTAATTGACAGCAGCTTCGTTTTGGAAGAATTGAATTTAACGAGCCATTTCTTACCCCAATCCACCACGGATTGGAGGTCCTTCTCAAGCTCGGCAGCGAGGGTCGCCTTGTCCCCTACACCAGATTTTTGATCGAGGCGAGAGTAAACTGTGGTATCATCGGCGTACATGCCTACTTGTGATCTTATGGTATCGGGGAGATCATTGATATAGATTAGAAAGAGCGTAGGACCTAGGATAGAGCCTTGGGGTACACACGCGTTTGTAGGGTAGTTCTGGGAGGCATGTCCGTTTAATACCACCTTCGTGTGCGGTTAGAGAGGAATGACCGGATTAAGTCCAACAAAAGTCCAGTTATGCCATAGCTTCGCAGTTTCCGAAGAAGGCCGGTATGCCATACTCTGTCGAGTGCTTTAGAGATATCCAAGGCGACGTTTCGAGCTTCACCAATAGTTTGTTCTTATTCAGTTTATACATCTTGTTTTATTCGTCAAACTCGTTAGAGGTTGAGCAACATCAGTTACCTCTCACAAAGAGACCTCGAGCCAAAACTTGGCTACGAAGATGATTACCATGAATTTGTTCCATACATGTGTACTGCTTGGGATTCGCACTAGAAATACGAATATTTCATCGTGTTTGGGTGCCAATCTGAGTACAGTGAAAAAATTCGGAAAGAGTTGGGTGATATATCAAGTCAACATCCTGGTGTTTGAAGTGATCTTCCTGATGTAATCAGTTCCCAATTAGGCATCTATTCAGATGACATCACCATTTACTCTCGTCTCATTAAGAAATCTGCCAAGGATGACAAGTTAGTTTGGCTACTGCTCTTTAAACAGACCTCCATTCAGTCGTTAACTGGGGTAACTTATAATTTTAATGCCTCCGAAACAAAACTGCACTCCTTTAACCACCATAGGGAAACTTTTCTGCCATCCGTCGGCATGGTTGATTCAAGTCTTCTGAATAGCAATACACCGCACCTCCTTGGCCTCGCCTTTTAAACTGACCTGATGTGGAATGACCACATCGAATCTATAGCTGCATCTAATGCTAGGAAGATTAGGTCCCTTTTGGGCCATAATGTTTTACTCGTCAGAATCCATCTTGTACATTCATAAATCTGCTAGTAGTCCGTGCATTGAATACTGTTGCCATATCTGGTCGAGTGCTGCTGTTATTCATCTCGAGGTTCTCGACAAATTCCAAAGAAAACTCTACAATATAATCGATCTTGACTTGACATCTCGTCTTCGGTCACTTTCTCACCGAAGTGATGAGGTTTCCTACTGTCTTTTCTACATATATTTTCATGACAACTGTTCTGACAACTTTTTTCCCTGGTGCTCTGACCACGTAAATTTAAGCTTGCTACTTGATCGGCATCTAGGTCCCAGCCTTTTACCGTTTAAATAGTTAAAGGTATCCTTCACTTCTACTCGAGTAGTTTCTTTTCTCTCACTTTCCGCTTGTGGAACTCCCTTCGTTTACTAGCTTCCCTCATAGCTGCAATCTCCAAAAATTTAAATGCAACGTCAATTGCCATCTTCTATCTTCTTGAAACCCGTTCATTTTTTTTTTATCCTTTTCTTAAAAATGCCATGTACCCAGTCTTTTTTCTAACTATAACCCCCTGCGCACCAGTGGTGATCCCGTCTTGCTTTGGGTGAAAGAATTCTTAAAAAGTTAAAGTTTTCTTTGAACAGTCAAATGTCAGTTTACCTTTAACGAAACATATGTGAGACTAACCTTGACCCTTCTATCCCCTCTTCAGAGCTGTTCGTTCCTGGTTACCTTCCTCTCTTCAGGAAGGACTCCAATGTCCATATGCATGGGCTTGGTGTATATGTCAGCGAACAACTCCCCCTAGCCAGGGTCATATCTCTTGAATCCCTTGATCATTCCTTCATGTGCTTCCGTCTCTCACTTCTAAGCTCGGTTAGCTATCTCTTCTTCCTCTACCGCTCCCCCTCCTCCTCTGACTGTACGTTACTTGATTGCATCTCGACTAACATCGACAGGGCCATTTCTTCTCACCCATCTGCCCATATATTTGTGTTTGGCGATTTTAACGCCCACCACACCAAGTGGCTTGAAAACTCAGCCGCCGACCTTGCTGGGATCCGCACCATGCACTTTTCAATAGCCCAAGCTCTAACGCAAGTGGTGGACTTCCCCACGCGTTTCTCTAAAAACCCTAACGGAAGGGACTCTTTACTCGACCTTTGTTTTACCTCCATCCCAGACTCCTGCAATACCAGGCAACTCTGCCCCCTTGGAAACTCTGACCACGCCGTAGTCTCCGTAAACATATCAATCCGCACTAACTCTACCCAAGAAAATCAGACCAGCAGAATATCATACTGCTACCAAAGAGCCGACTGGGACTCGTTCAGGGACTTCCTCTGCGACGTCCCCTGGAACAACGTCTTTGATCTTCCTGTCGAAGACTGCGCCTCCGAAGTCTCCTCTTGGGTTAAGGCTGGCATCGATGCTTTTATCCCTGCCAGAAAATTCCAACTAAAACCTAATTCGTCCCCCTGGTTCTCACCCGCTTGCTCGGCCGCTATTGCCCACCGGAACCATTTCTTCCGGCTCTATCGAAGCTGCTCGTCGAACCAAAACAGGCGCCTTTTCACCTCAGCACGGAACAAGTGTAAAAAAGTACTGAACGAAGCCAAGAGGGCGTTTGCTACCAGAATTAGGCAACGCATAGCATCCTCTAAGTTTGGCTCCAAAGATTACTGGCGTCTCTGCAAAAGCGTGCTCAGCAGGAACAAGACTTCAATACCCCCACTAATCAATGAATTTGAAGTTCTCACCTCCCCAGCCGACAAGGCTGAATGCTTTGCCCGTAAATTCTCAACTAATTCGACACTGGACTCGTTAGGAATACCTACACCAGACTTCCCACCCAGAACTAAGGATCAACTAAATAACGTCCACATTTCACCCTCGCTGGTCGCCAAGATAATTGCGCAACTTGACCCACACAAAGCGAGCGGCGGTGACGGAATCCCAGTCATAGTACTGAAGAAATGTGCCCCAGAACTCTCCTCTGTCCTCTCTAAACTCTATAACCTCTGCCTATCTGCTTCCTGCTTTCCTGCCTGTTGGAAGTCCTCCTGCGTAGTACCTATATTTAAGAATTCTGGCGAACCCTCACACCCCGCCAATTACCGTCCTATTAGTCTCCTTCCAATCTTTGGCAAAGTTTTCGAAGCCATTATCAACGCCGAGGTGATTCAGCACCTTATGACCAACGGGCTTCTCTCTGACAAACAGTATGGGTTTCGCTTCACCAGGTCTACTGCTGATATGCTAACGACCATTACCGAGTACATATACCAGGCACTCGACAAGAATGGTGAAGCCCGAACCGTTGCCTTGGATATCTCCAAAGCATTCGACAGGGTCTGGCATGCTGGCTTCTTGTGCAAACTGCGGAGCTATGGGATAACTGGACATCTGTTTGACCTCATCCAGTCCTTCCTCTCTAACCGCACATTAAAGGTGGTATTAAATGGGCATGCCTCCCAAAACTACCAGACGAACGCGGGCGTCCCTCAAGGTTCTATCCTAGGTCCCACGCTATTTCTGATCTACATTAATGATCTCCCCGACACCATTAGATCCCAAGTTGGCATGTATGCCGACGACACAACAATCTACTACCGCATCGATCAGAAACCAGGTCTGGACGACAAAGTGAACCTCGCTGCCGCACTTGAAAGGGACCTCCAATCCGTAGTGACCTGGGGTAGGAAATGGTTGGTAAATTTCAATGCCTCCAAAACAAAGCTGTTATCAACTAACCACCATAGACAATCGCATCTACCTCCCATTAGCATGGGACAGGCTAGCCTCCCAGAGAGTAAAATACTACGCCTCCTTGGCCTTACACTCTCGGCGGACCTCAAATGGAATGACTATATTGAATCCATTGCCAAATCTGCTGCTATGAAAGTCGGCTCTCTGTGCAGGGCCCGGAAATTTTTCCC
This sequence comes from Ascarosepion bandense, assembly GCA_037127315.1. Lineage (NCBI taxonomy): Eukaryota > Metazoa > Mollusca > Cephalopoda > Sepiida > Sepiidae > Ascarosepion > Ascarosepion bandense. The sequence goes on from JBBBDQ010000496.1 coordinate 344,398, forward strand.
ACCTGAAACTATTCTGCACATATACAAATCTACCATCCGCCCGTGTATTGAATATTGCTGCCATATCTGGTCGGGTGCCCCTGCTGCTCTCCTTGGGCTTCTTGACAAAATACAAAGGAGGATCTGTAACGTGGTTGATACTGACTTGGCAGACCGGCTGCAGCCGCTCTCACACCGGCGTGATGTAGCTTCCCTGTGCCTCTTCTACAAGTACTTTCATGGCTTCTGCTCCGATGAGCTTAGATCACTGGTGCCGCCTAAGCACGAATTTACACGAGATACTAGATTAGCAACTAGGTCCCACCCTTTTACAGTTAAACAAATAAGATGTAACCGTAAATTCTACTCCAACAGCTTCTTTTCTCGCGCTTCCCGCCTGTGGAACTCCCTTCCACAAGTCTGCTTTCCCGACAGTTACAATCTCCAGGTGTTTAAATGTAGGGTCAATAGACACCTCCTATCACACTAACTCCCAACTATTCTCACAACACTCTCATCTACCCAACCCTCATTCTCGGTATCCTCACCCGCCTATCACCCACCCTCTGTTATTTCCTATATTTAACCAGCCTTTCTCCACTCTACGTAGCCCCCTGCACAGTAGTGGCAGTGACATGCCTTGCTCGGGGTGAAACGCTTATAAAAAAAAAAGAAAAATGCAGTTATTAATGACTGCATTGTTTCTTTCCAGATAAACAGAGTAAAAATGAATGAATGCGAGATGTTATTCAAGTGTTATTCCTTTGTAATAAACCTGTTAACTTTTCGGCAACTTTCGTAATTTAAATTATATGTATTCACTATTTTCTCTATATATTGAATCAATTGCTAGGTCTTCGACGAGGAAAGTTGGTTCACTGTGTCATAGTAGACAATGTTTCTTTCCTGAATCTATTTTGCATATTCATAAGGCTTACGGCCTATCACGTTGAATACACCGGTTCTCGCTCGATCGCCAAAGTTAAACAACGTTGAGCCTGGTCAGTACTTAGATGGGTGACCGCTTGGGAATACCAGGTGCTGTAAGCGTTTAGTGGCGAAATGTGCGTGCTTACGGCCTATCACGTTGAATACACCGGTTCTCGCTCGATCACCAAAGTTAAACAACGTTGAACCTGGTCAGTACTTAGATGGGTGACCGCTTGGGAATACCAGGTGATGTAAGCGTTTAGTGACGGATGAGCGTGCTTACGGCCATATCACGTTGAATACACCGGTTGTCACTCGATCACCGAAGTTGAATACACCGGTTCTCGCTCGATCACCAAAGTTAAGCAACGTTGAACCTAGTCAGTACTTAGATTGTTGACAGCTTTGGAATACCAGGTGCTGTAAGCTTTTAGTGACGGATGTGCGTTATGGTGCAGTGGATATCGGCTAGGAAAGAGAAATCCAGTTAAATACATTGCATTCGCTTAAGCACTGGTACCCTTGGGAAAGGTATTAATCCGTCCCTTCCCTCCAGTTATGAGTTAAATAACAGGGTAGGACTTGGGGACCCTGCCCTTAAAAACAAATCCCAATGAATCTTGATACTCGAAAGAAAAATGTATTACTAGACACAAAACTTATATAAAAAAACAATGAATTGTTGAAAGAAAAATGGTATTACCAGCAATAACTAAATAAAGTTTAGTTCGCAATAAATGACCCGCCGAGGTTGATTTGCCATAAAAACAAAACAACCAACCAACCAACATATTCATAAGTCTACCAGAAGGTTGATTTAGTCAGATTTTAATGAAAACTTTTTGTTTTTACTCTTTTTTATTTTAGAAAACTGAAAATGTCTTCTAGTTTTGTATTCCAAAATGTTTTGCTGAAAATAATTTTTACCCTTCTTCAAAAATGTGTTATGAAAATTTTTTCTTCAAAAATGCATTGTTGGTAATATTTTTCCTCCAAGACTGTATATTTTTCTATAAAAAACTATTTTAATGTGCATATTTTTGTAAAAGTGTATTTTTATATTTTCATAACGTTTTGACCCCAGTTCTGGAGTTAACTATTTGCACATAGCTAGGACCCTAACAGGTGCTACCACTCCGAGTCAGAGTGGACCTGGAAACAACTGCAATTGAAGGGTGGTTCTATGACCCCCACAACCTCCCAATCAGAGGCCTTGCTGTCGGATGCAGTTTACCGTCATGCCCAGGACACCTTCAAAAGTAGTTCAACACTTCCCAGGAACCTCTTTTGAGTAAAACCTCCCATAGAAGAGAACACGATTAAGGACTGTGTGTCTGCAATCCCATGCAACTGTGGTAAGAAATATAATGAACAAACAGGCCGACCTCTTATGTGTTAAGACTGCAAGAACATCATAAAACTGTGCTTAGCAACCAACCAACCAACATATTCATAAGTCTACCATAAGACTATTCTCAGAACCCGGATATTATGCCAGGATTTATCATCGAATGCCACAATTTGAACAACCTACTGCTAAGAAGATTGGGTCACTATGTCGATCCAGGATGTTTTTTCCATCCTGCATATATACAAGTCAACCATCCGTCCGTGCATGGAGTACTGCTGCCATTTATGGTCAGGTGCCCCTGCCGTTCTCCTCAGTGTTCTTGACAAGCTCCAAAGGAACTGATCTGGCGACTCGACTGCAGCCACTTTCCCATCGTCGAAATGTGGCCTCCCTCTGTCTCTTCTATAAATACTTTCATGGCTTCTGCTCGGATGAGCTTAAGTCACTGATGCCTCCTCAACAGGTGTTTACCCGTGCAACCAGACTGGCAACTGGGTCCCACCCATTCACAGTCAGGTTAGCCAAATGCAGACGACAATTCTACTCCTGCAGCTTCCTCTCTCGCACTTCCCGCCTGTGGAACTCACTCTCGTATTCTTGCTTTCCTGACGGCTACAACCTCCAGAAATTTAAATGCAAAGTTAATACTCATCTACTAACCACTGGACTCTAGCTCTCTCCCCTCCCCTGTTTAACCTTCACTCTCTCTCCGCCTATGTATCTGTCATTGCACCTGCTTTCTCAGCTTTCTATTGTTCCTTTCTAACTAGCTTGTACTCCTCACTCTTTTCTAATTAATCATTTTACATTTATGTAACCCCCTGCACATCAGTGGCGTTTCTGCGTTGCTCGGGGTGAAATGATTTTAAAAAAAATAAAAAAAATAAAATAAGGTACGCAGATGATACAGTGCTGATAGCAGACACGGAAAAGAAACTACAAGAACTGCTTCAGAAGGAAGCTGAAGAAAGTGACAATGAGGTGTTTAATGACTTTTTGTTTAGCGAATTCGTCCTCCTTATAATTATTACTGCATTTGGTTGCAGTAAAATATGTTGATGTTTTGCTGAGGGAAATTTTTATTACTGGAGTCGTGTACTTTTTATTTATTTTTTGTAAGAATAATTTTATTTGTTTATCAATGATGGAGTTGGAAAATTATTGTTGACTAATATTTGTTTCATGTTTTTTAGTTTGCTCATAATTTATGTATTTTACTTTATGTTTTCGTCTGCTTGGGAAAATTAAAATTTCTGTATTCACATTCTACGACAAAACGAAAAACATCTTATGACTTCTAGAAAAACTAAATAAAAAAAATAATAAAATTTTCCTTGTCTGCCATATTTAATGAGAGATGTTTAAAAAAAAGGTTACTGTCCAGATATCTAAACTTATTTATAATTGAAAATTTGTATGTATGTGTGTGTGTGTGTGTGCGTGTGTGTGCGTGTCAGTTACCTATAGACTCCTAAACGGCTGAACCGATTTTCTTGAAAATTTACACAGTTGTACTATAAGCGTCTGCGAGTATTCTTAGCTAGGTTTCGAGGTACCCCCGATAAATATCGAAAATCAATAATCGAAAAAACCAGGTTATAGAAGGAGTGGTCCAATTTTAATCAAATTTGATACACTCCTAGACAAAGACATAAGAAACGATATTCATAAGTTTCAAGGTTGCAGTTCTTACAATAGTGCAGAAAATCGATAATATCTATATATAAAAGGCAAGATGTTTGTGTGTGTCTGCTTATCTGCCTATATGTCTGTATTTTTTTCAGCCCTTTTATTTTAGTTTTTGCTTCGGGTTTGGCTCTAAGTAGGTATAATTGTAGTTCTTAGTCTCAGCCATGATACCATTTACTCAGAGGACTTATTTAGCCTTCAAAATTCAGAACTTATTTGATATCGATATCAGGAAATCAAAATTTGACTTACATCCATTCAATTTTCTTTCAGTCTGCGGTTTCGCTTTAACTGGAAACAACTGTTGCTTTTTAGTCTTTGGTGCCAACGTCCAAAGAGTCTGAGCTCGAGGACAATGGATTAGTTTTAAAGCTTTCATTACACGCGAACAACACCGGGCTATACTGCTAGTATATACATATATAATAGTCGGTCACTCGTATTCGAGTATACCTGTGTACTGTTGCGGATAGCTAACCCCCATTGCAGACGCACTTTTGTGCTTGTTCAACACCCACATAGCTCATCTGTGGTTTATTCTGCAATTAAGCTGAGCGGATCTTAGTTACAGAGTTACTAGTTTTATCTAGCATAAATAACTGTCTGAACAAAGCCAGGACTCTCAAAGCTTCGATCAAGATGACTTGTGACTTCAAGCTAGCACCATCACCGACGACTCTTCAAAGGGAGCCGTCTACCAAATTGCACTGACAAGGCCTGTGTCATTCCGTGGTATGGTTTTCAGGCACTTTTCAAAGATGCCGGGGGCTGGGAACGCTTCCTACAGACCGATAACATCAAGAAGCCACATTCTTGACAAATCGACCATTGTGATTTTTCTAGATTCATGTTCAGAAAGCAAACGATCTAACCACTCGGCCACGCATCCAATATATATATATATATAAACTTATTTATAAATGGAACTTTGTCTCTGTGTGTGTACGTGTGTGTGTGTGTGTGTGTGTGTGTGTGTGTGTGTGTGTGTGTGTGTGTGTGTGTGTGTGTGTGTGTCCGTTACCTATAGACTCCGGAACGGCTGAACCAATTTTCTTGAAAATTTACAGAGTTGTACTATAAGCGTCCGCGAGTGTTCTTAGATAGGTTTTGTGTCGAGGTACCCCCGATAAATATCGAAAATCGAAAATATCGGGTTATAGAAGGAGTGGTCTGATTTTAATCAAATTTGATACACTCATAGACAAAGACATAAGAAACGATATTCAGAAGTTTCAAGGTTGCAGTTCTTACAATAGTGCAGGAAATCGATAGTATATATATATATATATATATATATATATATATATATATATTAATGCAGGTTTCATTGAATAATATAGACAAGTTTTGTCTATTAATTTTGTGTAGGATCCGTTCATACCGTCTGATATACTTGATGGTGATGTCGTTAAAAGACAACAAAAAATCACAGTATTTGTTGAATTTTTTATCAGGTCTAAGCTTTCGGCTCACATAAGCCATTATCAAAGAGTAAATAATAACACACAGTAAACATAGAACATTTAAGCTATTAACAATAAAGATAATTGAATTGAAAATATAAGTCCATCCCTACCGTGGCGGATGGCCGAAGACAGTGACAAAATAGTGGTGTTGTGGTCCCTGGTCTGATTACAGACATTTGAGTACGTTGTTGGAAATATCGAAATTGATTGTATTCAAACCAGGTTTAAACTGTTTAATGTAGAGTGCTTCGAGGATTTTTAGTTTCTGCTTATTATTTTCTTGTTTGAGTGCATCTGGCTACGGTATAAGAGAGTGATAAATCCTAAACATATCACTCTCTTATACCGTAGCCAGATGCACTCCAACTACCAACTAGATGAAAACATCCTAAAAAAACTCATAAATACTAATATTTCTCCGACAGACTCTAACAAAAGAATTAAGTTCATTATATATTACACTAAATCCACTACATCTAATTCATTTGTCCGCAACGACTCTTCCCCCACCGTTAGTGATTTGCAGAAGACCAATGTAGTATATAAATTCATATGTCCATTTAGAGAATGTATCTCTAACAACCTTAATAATATCTACATCGGCCACACCACAAATTCGCTCTCACGGCGTCTGACGTTGCACTTAAATAAAAATTCAAATATATTCCGTCATTTAGAACAACACGGTTATCAACGCACACTTCTGAGACAAACGCTTGTTGATAACACGTACATACTCAAACAAGAAAATAATAAGCAGAAACTAAAAATCCTCGAAGCACTCTACATTAAACAGTTTAAACCTGGTTTGAATACAATCAATTTCGATATTTCCAACAACGTACTCAAATGTCTGTAATCAGACCAGGGACCACAACACCACTATTTTGTCACTGTCTTCGGCCATCCGCCACGGTAGGGATGGACTTATATTTTCAATTCAATTATCTTTATTGTTAATAGCTTAAATGTTCTATGTTTACTGTGTGTTATTATTTACTCTTTGATAATGGCTTATGTGAGCCGAAAGCTTAGACCTGATAAAAAATTCAACAAATACTGTGATTTTTTGTTGTCTTTTAACGACATCACCATCAAGTATATCAGACGGTATGAACGGATCCTACACAAAATTAATAGACAAAACTTGTCTATATTATTCAATGAAACCTGCATTAATGAAAAAATGCTGCCAAAATATACACAATTTATATATATATATATATATATATATATATATATATGAAAGACAAGATGTTTGTGTGTGTGTCTGTTTATCTGTCTGTATGTCCTTTATACAAATCCACAATTTTTATCTGATTCTCACCAAACTTCACACAAATATTCTTTAGGCTGATTTAGATCTCCTGGACCATGGATTAGTTTTAAAGCTTTCATTACACCCGAGCAACGCCGAGCTATACTGCTAGTATGTATGGGTATAGAAGAATCCAAAGGAGTATCCTGTACATACAGTGGTAGGATAACTTTCTAGGAGAGCTCTAAATATATATGTATATAAATACATATAGAGCAAATATAAGAAAAATTAAGGCAGACATGTTATTTCATGGTAAATCGGAAGTATAGGCCTGTTTCAGGCGAACCATCATCAGCTTCTGTTTTTATTGTACAAAGGATTTTACACGAATCGTGTAAAATCGTTTGTACAATAAAGACGGAAGGTGATGATGGTTAGCCTGAAATAGGCCCATACTTCCGATTTACCATGAAATAACATGTCTGCCTTAATTTTTCTTATATATATATATTGTGTGTGTGTATTTAGGCATCATTTTTTTTAATTGATGCATGTTTCATTAAATAATATAGACAAGTTTTGTGGGTTTATTTTATGTAAATTTTTTCATATCGTCTGATAAGGTTCATAGCATTATCGTTGAAAGACAAAAGAAAATCACGATATTGATACATGTTTTTATTTAATCCTTTCTGAGCTTTCGGCTCTCACAACGCTTTAGACTACATTTAAAAAACAATTCCAACATCTTTAGACATCTAAACATACCAGGCCATATATACAACTTCGTGAAATCCTCGTCGAAAACACAACCACACCTAAACACGAAAACAATAAACAAAAACTAAAAATTCTCGAAGCCATATACATAAAAGTTGAAACCGAACCTGAACAAAATTAACTCAGAAATCTCCACATAAATTCTCAAATACCTATAATAGATAATAGAAGCGATTGGTTATCCCAATGGAATTACATACTTAATAATTTTCGCCCCCACTCTCGTGTGGTCATGTGAGACACCACAAGCTGCAGTGCGATTTTCGCTTCCAGCATGCACGCACGTGTTCGCCAATTTTCCACACAAACAAAATAAACGACTACTACTCTCGTTCCTCCGCGAACTGCTCGTTACAACCAACACTATTTTCATCTTTGATAATGGTTGATGTAAGCCGAAAGCTTAGAAAGGATTAAATAAAAACATGTATCAATATTGTGATTTTCTTTCCACTTTCAACGATAATGCTATTAAGCTAAATCAGACGATATGAAAAAAAATTACATGGAATAAATCGACAAATCTTGTCGATATTATTTAATGAAACATGCATCAATATATATATATATAATGCAGAGGTTTTTTACTTTAAATGAGCAGGTCCATGCCGACTTCAAAGTTTCGTGAAAATACCGTTACGGTGTCACAACTCATCAGGGTGAAGACATGAACCTGCTGACTTAAAGTAACAAATCCTTTACATTAACCCTATCAACTCTCTATCTCTGATATCTAGCATTTTACGATAAAAGCTTGCCTGCCAAAACCGCATTTATCGGTAGAACTACTGTAAAAAACACAACAATCTTGGCGCTAAACATTATCATAACTCAGCACTATATATATATATATATATATATATATATATATATATATTATGCATTACTCTTTAGGAATGAATTGTTCTTTCGGTGACTGATGTATGTATACACTGCTTATATAGAACACGTTAAAACTTCCCTTCTCTGATTCCATGCGCCTATGGCTTAGGAAGTAGAGACTCCAACTGACACCAAATCGGTCTAGTTTCGATCCCGGCTGGAAACAAGTAGATGTCTAGCCACACTGATGAGCTGTGATACATCGAAACAGCTTGTATGTGGATGACTAATATTACGCTCTCACACCCTTATTGAGCACTTTGGAAGAATGGTAGACTTTGAAAAAACATAGAAACTCTGGCATTTACTCATCGTTCATTCAGTAATGAATTAGAACACTCTCAGCTATTGGCGTATGTATACGTAATATATCACACGCTAAAAGCCTGCCTCCTTCTACCGAGCACCCATAGCTCAGAGATAGAATCGCCGACTGACGCCAATCGGATGTCTAATGTACTGATGAAATGTGATACCGCGAAACAAATCTGTCTCCGAATGACTATATATATATATATATATGGCGGGGGATGGGCAATAAATAATGTCTGGTGTTTGTACTTCCATTTAAATTTTTAAAAATATCTTACTCTAAACGAAGATCCCTCTATCTCTTTCTATTTTCTGCTCTCTCTGCATTACTTCAGTAAATGGTTCTCCCCTCCTTTTTTTTTTCTTTTTTTTTTTGTGTTACCTGCAATAATTTTTTCGTTTATGATATTTCTTTTGGGTCATTGTTTCTCCGTTCATTTTGTACAAAAGTTACTCGCTGCTTTTACTCCGATTCTCTTGCGTTCGGTATACCTTGTAAGTGTTAAATACTCTAAGCCCTCTTTCCTCATGAAGTGTCTCGAAAACTTTAGCTCGCGTTTTTACTTGTTAGCGAAAGTCACTTTGCAGTGTCTATCGATTTTTGCTAATGGTCGTTCGAAGTTCCGACTCTTTCCTAAATTTGAAAACTGTTCTTTAAGATCAAATGCCACAGCCAAAAAGAGAGCAGAAATGTTTGGAAAATGTTCAGATTTACTTTAATAGGCTTTATTCATTTTTTTGTGGGTTTTTTTTTTGTTTTGTTTTTTTTGGCAGTCGATATCGGCTTCCGGTTATTCGTTACCTGGTCTAATATAGTACTATCAGAGTTTAGAATTCAACTATGTATGAATACAAATTTGCGAAGCAGCAAGGGCGGAGGACAAAGCTGATAAATTCTATTTCAAAGTCTGGACTAAAATTAGCTCCGAATGAATAAGTAATCGAACGAGAAGTTTTAGGTTGGGTGGCGGTCATCAGGAATGCAAAGAAGAGACGCCTAACTAGGTTAGTCGGACGGGGTGCAGCGGTCAAAATTTGGCAAACAGGAATAACAATAAAGGAAAACTTTTCTCTATTTCACTGAATAAAAAAATGGGAGAAATGCCATGTCTGCCAGACACAAATGTCTACTTATTTCAGTTTTAACCCACTTCAATACCCTCTCTCTCTCTCTCTCTCTCTATATATATATATATATATATATATATACTAGTAGTATAGCCCGGCGTTGCTCGGGTGTAATGAAAGCTTTAAAACTAATCCATGGTCCTCGAGCTCAGACTCTTTGGACATTGTCACCAAAGACTAAAAAGTAATAGTTGTTTCCAGTTAAAGCAAATCATAGGCTGAAAGAAAAATGAATGGATGTCAGTCAAATTTTGGTTTCCGGTATCGATGTCAAATAAGTTTTCCGTCGCAAACTGAATTTTGAAGGCTAAATAAGTCCTTTGAGTAACTGGCATCATGGCTGAGACTAAGAACTACAATTATACCTACTTAGAGCCAAACCCGAAGCAAAAACCAAAATAAAAGGGATAAAAACCTGATTTTGATCAGACCCGATAAGATAGCGCTGTATCGATTTACAATATCGAAGTCAAATAAGTCATTCAAGGATAAACTAACCTAAGTAAGTCCATAAAAACTTATCGTACCCATCGGGAGTAAAATTGGAGAAAATGAGCCATTTTAATGGCTGAATATCGGTTTTTGATCAGATTCGATAGAATATCGGGGGTATCGATTTTCGATATCAAGGAAAATGAGTCGTCTGAGAAGATCTACTAATGTTTGAGACTAAAAACTATAATTTTGCCAAGTTAGAGAAAATTCTGCAGCAAGCACCACAATAAAAGAGCTGAAATCCTGATCTTGATCAGACCTGATTGGATATTGGGGTAAGGATTTCCGATATCAGGGGGAAATCGGGAAAAATAAGTAGCCCATGACCTGACCGGAAGCCTAAAGAATATTTGTATGAATTTTGGTGAGAATGGGATAAAAATTGTGGATGTGTATAAAGAACATACTGACAGAGACAGACACACAGACACACAGACACACACATAAACATCTTGCTTTTATATATATAGATATCGGGGAGAAATTGGGAAAAATAAGTAGCGCATGACCTGTCCGGAAGCCTAAAGAATATTTGTATGAAGTTTTGTAAGAATATGATAAAAATTGTGGATTTGTATAAAGGACATACATATATGCAGACAGACAGACAGACACACATACACACACAAACATCTTGCCTTTTATATATAGAGATATTTTTTCTAAACATATGCTGTGAAATATAAGAGACAATGAATGTCTATTATGTTTAATCATGAGCCATTCTAAACATCATATTTTGGCTTTAATTTCAGGTGAAAATAAAAACAAAAATTGTCCAACATTTAGATGATTTTTAATATGCTGGTTCTAAGCTTTCGACTCACATGAGCCATCTTCAAAGATGTTATAGGGACGTTAACATAAAGCCTTCCACCATCAAAGATGATTTTAACTGGTGTTGACAAAAACATTGCTATGCAACGATAACAGTCACCGAATAGCAGACGCAGTTCGTAAATTTGTAATGCAGTTCTATGACGTCACACTGCTTGAGAGACAGAAATGTTAGCAGAACTGTATGTCTAACTGCAATCTAATCTGTTGTGACCAGATTGAAATGTGATTTTATTAAGTCTGGGTGTTTTGATTTAATGTAGATGGTCTCCAATATCTGAAGGTTCTTTTTACTGTGTGTATGAGTGAGTATTATTGTGTTACCGACTAAAATCTGTTTAATATTACCTACATGGCTATGTTTTTCTAAGAAATGTTGTTTAATTGAACTATGATGAGAAAGGTGTCAGGTACGGAAGAGTGTGATTGAAGCAAAACTAATGTATATAGTGGGTTTATTATTATTACCAGAGATACAATCTCTGAACGGGCATGTATATATATATATATATATATATATGTGTGTGTGTGTGTGTGTGTGTGTGTGTGTGTGTGTGTGTGTGTAAAACTTCTTCATGTTTCGTGTGCCTTCAGGACGTAGGCGATCATGGACTTCCGTTTTGCTCTGTCTCTTGTCAATCTCAAAATTCTTCCTCTTGGTACTTCTCCCAAACCCCGCTCTGCGATCCATTTGCTCAAGCCTATCAAGTAGGTTCCGCGCTGCTTTTCCCTGTCTCTTTTTCCCTCTATCGTTTCTGTGAGTATTAAATTTTCCAGGCCTTCCTTCCTCATTACATGTCCCAGAAACCTCATATGTCTCTTCTTTATGTTAAGTATGAGTTTTCTTCTCGTTTCCATCCACTCCAACACCCAGTCGTTAGTCACATGCTCAGTCCATGGTATCCTCAGCATCCTTCTGTAGAACCACATTTCTGCTGCTTTTAGCCTCTTCTTTATCCTTGAGGAGATCGTCGAACATTCACTGCCATACAGAAGGACAGACATCACATAGAAATCCAGCACTCACTTCTTTGTTTCTAACGATATTTTCCTGTCTTTGAGTACTCTGGTTAGCTTTTGAAATGCGTCCTTGGCCATGTCAATACGCCTTTTGGATCCTAATATCGCACTTTCGATCCTCTGTCATCACGCATCCCAGGCATTTCAATTTCAATTTCTTTACTTGTTTTATTTTATTTTCTTATGTTGACAGAGATGCTCCCATTTAATCCAACAAGATGGTGAGCCTGGACGTGGTGAGTTCGTTCCCAAAGTTAACTACTGAGGAGGCACTACCGATAGTCAGAGGCAGACTGGTCTTGGATTCATGCCTAAGAGAGCGTACCATTATACCAACAGATAAGCTAATGGAAACGCTACCTTTGTGTACGTACTTCGGAATTGGATCGGGCATATATTGGTAAGATGAAGGCTTAGCAGTTCACAATGAAGTACACAAACAAAAACAAAACATCATTCCTGGATGTACAAATATCTTGAACAGAACATGGATTCAAGAAAGCCCACATTCGCCGGATAATACCTCAACTTTAACTTCCGCTACCCACACAGTGTAAAGAAAGGGATAGTCGGCGGCGTGCAACATCGATCAAAATTCATAAGTAGCTTCCCAGATGTATATGCACAAGAAATAATCAGTATAAGCCGTAAATTACATCGTAACAACTACCCTGGGTATGTGACAATAGCGTCAACAACTACCCTGGGTACGTGACAATAGCGTCGACAACTACCCTGGGTACGTGACGATAGCGTCAACAACTACCCTGAGTACGTGACAATATCGTCAACAAACTACCCTGGGTACGTGACACTAACGTCAACAAACTACCCTGGGTACGTGACAATAGCGTCAACAAACTCGAATAAAAAGGCTCAAGAGAATAACAACACACAGAAATTTACTTTATGTGAAATCATTATCGGAAAAATACAAAACCTTTGTGGTTCATATAACATCAGGGTGACCTTCAAAAGTTTGAGTTTGAGTTTTGTTTAACGGCATATCAACACCTCTGTGGGTTATTTAATGCCAAAAAGGTGGGGTTTTAAGGTATTTTTTAATGTTCGGTTATAGTGAGAAGGTTGATTTAGTCAGATTTTAATGAAAACTTTTTGTTTTTACTCTTTTTTTATTTTAAAAAACTGAAAATGTCTTCTAGTTTTGTATTCCAAAATGTTTTGCTGAAAATTATTTTTACCCTTCTTCAAAAATGTGTTATGGTAATTTTTTCTTCAAAAATGCATTGTTGGTAATATTTTTCCTTCAAGACTGTATATTTTTCTATAAAAAACTATTTTAATGTGCATATTTTTGTAAAAGTGTATTTTTATATTTTCATAACGTTTTGACCCCAGTTTTGGAGTTAACTATTTGCACATAGCTAGGACCCTAACAGGTGCTACCACTCCGAGTCAGAGTGGACCTGGAAACAACTGCAATTGAAGGGTGGTTCTATGATCCCCACAACCTCCCAATCAGAGGCCTTGCTGTCGGATGCAGTTTACATGGGATTGCAGACACACAGTCCTTAATCGTGTTCTCTTCTATGGGAGGTTTGACTCAAAAGAGGTTCCTGGGAAGTGTTCATGGGAAGTGTTCATGGGAAGTGTTCCTGGGAAGTGTCATGCCCAGGACACCTTCAAAAGTAGTTCAATACTTCCTAGGAACCTCTTTTGAGTCAAACCTCCCATAGAAGAGAACACGATTAAGGACTGTGTGTCTGCAATCCCATGCAACTGTGGTAAGAAATATAATGAACAAACAGGCCGACCTCTTATGTGTTAAGACTGCAAGCACCTCATAAAACTCAGTGTTGTGCTTAGCAACATAGCGGCCCTCCGCAGAATGTGCCTTGCGGACCCTCTACCTGCAGAATGTAACTTGCGCCACCCCCACGAACATACTGAACCCACAATAAATAGTACTTTAAACAAAATAACATACTCTCGGAACACAGATATTCGATGATCACGAAAAAGCGGAAGAAATCGCGGAATTGGTGTTTTGATGCTACACATTGCGAATGTTTTCACAACTTTTAGCTACTTTTTGGTGATTTCCAAGCTATTTTCATAGCCATTTCAGTGTGTTTCGGATCTTAATCTTCTACAAGTTTTTCAATATATATATATATATATATATATATATATATATATATATATATATATATATTGTGTGTATTTTGGCAGTATTTTTTCATAAATGCAGGTTTCGTTAAATAATCGTTACTGCGATTTCTTGTTGTCTTTTAGCGATAATACTATCAAGCTTATCAGACTATACGAAAGGATCCTGCATAAAATAGACATAAGTTGTCTATATTATTTAACGAAACCTGCATTTATATATATATATATATATATATATATATAGAGAGAGAGAGAGAGAGAGAGAGAGAGAGAGAGACGGGTTGATAGATGTCTATTTCAACATAAACGTATGATAATAATTTTCCAGTTAATCCTAATAATTATTTTGTTAATTTTTTTCATTGCAAGAGATCTGCGGACCAATGAGCTTTGCGGTCCCTCAGGAACGTGCGCCCCATCCATAATTGCGCGGTCTTCGGGGGCGCTAAGCACGGCCCTGATAAAACTGTAACACAAGAGGAAATTAAAAACTCAGGCACAGCTGACCACATATGGAAAGAAAAAGAAGAATCACCTTACTCTGGGGGAAGAAAATAGACACAAAAAACCACTAGAAAATACGAAAGCTAAAGGAATCAGAGCATATGCTAGACTACAAAAAATTCCAGGCATAGAAATTAATATGATATGGGAACCAGTAATAGAGTGCAAGAGAAAAATTAACAATAACAAACAACAAAATTGTAATATAAGCTCTTGTAAAAAAAAAATGGTTACTGAGATTTTAGGTTTATAATCCCAAAATTTAATATACGGATGTCCTCATGGCCCATTGGATAAAAGCATTTGTATAATTGATACTGAAACACCTGGAAGAGGCATGGCTCGTGGAACTAGAAGGGTTCAGTTCAAATTTCCAATCACCCGAAGAATGTAAATAGTGCAAATAGATTGATTCATAGGGTCAGCCTGAGATAGATAGATAGATAGATAGATAGATAGATAGATAGATAGATAGATAGATAGATAGATAAAGAACCGACTGAGATAGATAGATAGATAGATAGATAGATAGATAGATAGGTAGGTAGGTAGGTAGGTAGGTAGGTAGGTAGGTAGGTAGGAACAGATTGAGATAGAAAAACGGGATTAAATCGATAGATATATATATAAATTTATTTTTTAATCATATCACCCCGAGCAAGGCGGGAACGCCACTGATGCAGGGAGCTACATAGTAAAAGGATTAGAGGAGAATGAAGAGAAAGACGAACCAGTTAGAAAGGAGCAAGAGAAGGATGGGAATACAGGTGTGATGACAGTTGCGAAGGTGAGAGAAAAGAAAGGGACCCACAGGACAGTGTGGAAAGAAGTAGGGTCAAGTAGTTAAGAGATGAGAATTGACCTTGCATTTAAATACCTGGAGGTTGTAGCCGTCAGGAAGGCAAGAATAAGGAAGCGAGTTCCACAGGCGGGAAGTGCGGGAAAAGAAGCTGAAGGAGTAGAATTGTCGTCTGCATTTGGTTGACCTAACTGTGAATGGGTGAGACCCAGTTGCCAGTCTGGTTTGCACGAGTAAACACCTGTTGCAGAGGCACCAGTGACTAGAACAAAATAGATAGATAGTTACATAGATAGGAATAGATTGAGATAGATAAATACATTGAACAGACTTAGATACAGAGGAACAGATTGAGATAGATTCGAACAGACTAAAATAGAAATAGATAGATTATATTGGAAAATATAACTGCGTTACTCATGAGTTCTCAAAGATAAACGAAGTCGTTATTTTCAGACTTCTTATAACTACGTCCGTGCATGGAATACTGTTGCCGTATCTGATCGGGTGCTTCTGCTATTCATCTCCGGATTCTCGACAAAATCCAAAGGAAGATCTGCAATTTTATCGATCCTGATATGGCAACTCGACTTCAGTCACTTTCTCACCTATGGGATGTGACTTGCCTCTGTCTTTTCTATAAATATTTTCACTGTTTCTGCTTTGATGAACTTCTGTCCTTGGTGCCCCGACTACATGGATTTATTGGTGCTACTCGATTGGCAACTAGGTCCCATCCTGTTACGGCCAAAATAGTTAAATGTAACCGCCACTTCTACACTATTAGTTTCTTTTCTCGCACTTCCCGCCTGTGGATTTCCCTTCCGTATACTGGCTTCCCTGACGGCTGGAATCTCCAAAAAGTTTAAGCGCAACGTCAACTGCCATCTTTTATCTCCTTGGTTCCCATCTTTCTCTTATCCTTTCCCTAATACTTCCTGTATCTGGTTCTCCTTTGTCCCTCTCTTCTCTCACTGTAACCCCCTACGCACCAGTTGCAGTACACCCTTGCTTGGAGTAAAACGTTTATAAAAAAAATCACCACAAACACTATGCTGATAAACATTTCTCAAAATATACAAATATATATTTTTTAATAATTTCATCCCAAGTAAGGCGGTACCGTCACTGATGCGCAGGGGGCTACATAAGAGAGTAAAAGGCAGGAGGAGAGTGAAGAGAAAGAACCAGTTGTAGGGGGTGTCAGAAAAAGTGAAAGAGAAGGATGGGAACTGTTGTGGAGTAGTTGGTTGCTAATCGACTTAACGTACCCAAAATGTTAGGAACTTGGTAATCTTCCACTGAAAGCTGACTCCGTAGTATTCGGCTAACTGTCGACTAATATTAACTGCCTTAGTCCAATTATGTCCAAACTGGAACTAACTAATAGTTCTTCTAAACTCCAATAGAACTCTAAAGAACTCTCTAGAACTTCTAAGAACTCCTAAGAACTTTTCAAGAAATTCTCGAGTTAACTTCCTGTTATCTGTTATGAGTCCATTATCTGAGGAATAGGTGTGTTTCACCAAAACTAGAACACAGGTGTGAAGACAGTTGCGAAGGTAGAGAGAAAGGAAAAAACAAGATACACGGGGTGATGTAAAAATGACAAGGAAATGACTTGAGTTAAGTAAATAAGAGATGGGAATTGACATTGCATTCCTGGAAGTTGTAACAATCAGAAAAACAAGTATACGGAAGGGAGTTCCACAGGCGGGAAGTGCGAGAAGAGAAGCTGTGGAGGAGAATTGCCGGCTGCATTTGGGAGGTTTAACTGCATCTTCATCATAAAAGTCTCTACATTAAATGAAAGGAAGTGGGTGAAGCCATAATAGAAAAAGAAAACAAAATACTCAAACGAAAATAAAATTATATTAATATCAGCAATGTCGATTGTATTCTACCGATAAACAAAATCAAGAAGCAGATTCGCTAATGACGTGTGAGAAGTCCTTTCTTTTCGCTTTCCTTCTCTTCATTCTATAGGAGTTCTTGTAGTTTCCTTTCTGTGTCTGCTATCAAAACTGAGTGGTTTTCACGTCTTATGTTGGTCCTGGGTATGACGGTAAACTGCATCCGGCAGCAATGCATCTGATTGGGAGGTTGGGAGGAGCATGGAACTACCTCTTAATTGCTGTTGTTCCCAGGTCCACCCTGACCCAGAATGGTAGCACCTGTTAGGGTCCCAGCTATGGGTAAATAGTTAACCCCCAAACTTTGGGTCAAAGAACTATGAAAGTATAAAAATAGACTTTTATAGAAAAATATACATTTTTGAAGAAAAAATTATTACCATAACACATTTTTTAAAGAAAAAGAATTATTGCTATAATACATTTTTGAAGGAAAAACTCATTAGCAGTCATCAGTCATTTAAGTGCCATACGTCATACACGCTTTGGGCGATGATGTCTCAAAAGATACATGACTGATTGGGCAGAAGATTATCCCGCAATAGGTTGCCATCGCTTTCTGTGGTAGACGGGTTGCAAGCCAAGGCTATAGAACCCAATATGTTCTATTATTTAACCCATAACTGGAGGGAAGAGACGCATTAATACCTTTTCCAAGGGTATTTGTGCGTAAGTGAAAGAAAGAATTCAATTGGAATTCGAACTCGGCTTCCCGATTTGTCGTTCTGAGTCGATATCTACTGCCCCTCAACGAACATCCATTACCAGTAAGTACCAGTAATACATTTTTGAATACAAAACTAGAAGGCATCTTCAGTTTTCTAAAAATAAAAAAATTTAAAAATTATTAAAATCTTACTAAATCAACCTTGTCATTAAAACTGAACATTAAAAATAATGCCTTAGAACCCTACCTTTTCTTACATTAAATAACCCACAGAGGTGTTGATATGCCATTAAACGAAACTCAATGTCAAGCTCATATCTTATGTTGTTAAGATTGAGGCCGCCAATAAGTAAGAATTTTACTTCTTTTAGAACGCCTCGCAGGATCAGTTTAGTGCCATACGTGATACACGCTCGAGCGATCATGTCTCGAAAGAGACATGACTGACTGGGCAGAAGATTATCCCGCAGTAGGTTGCCATTGCTTTCTGCGGTAGACTGGTTGCCAAGGCTTTAAAACCCAATCTGTTATGTTATTTGACTCATAGCTAGAAAAGGAAGATATGTATTATATTATTATGTAGTAATAAGTGCGGGATCAGTTTATTACTTCATAACAATATAAAACAGATCCCCCACTTTATGCCCAGTAGAAGCCTTAATCATATGTTCAACAATTATATTCAGTCACTCAGTTAAGTGCCATACGTGATACACGCTTGGGCGATCATGTCTCGAAAGATTATCCCGCAGTAGGTTGCCATTGCTTTCTGCGGTAGACTGGTTACCAGCCAAGGCTATAGAACTCAATCTGTCCTGTTATTTAACCCATACCTGAAGGGAAGTGACGGATTAATACCTTTTCCAAGGGTATTTGCGCGTAAGTGAATGCAAGGGATTCAACTGGAATTTGAACTCGGCTCCCCGATTTGTCGTTCCGAGTCGATATCCACTGCCCCACAACGCACATCCTCGCCGTATAGGTTGAATAAAATCAGTGAAAAGAAAGTGCAAGACTAAAATCCGAAAACGAATTGGGATAGTCAAAGTGCCTTCCAAAAGCCAAGAAAAGGAAAATTTCATCAGAAATCAAGTAAAGAGTACTGAACTGTTACGTAATATCAGTTCTTTTATACGGCAGTGAATACGAGATAGTCTCCTTGCAGATGAATAAGAGACTTGAAGCAACAGAATTATAGTTCTACAGAAAGATGCTGAGAATGCCAAGGACCGAACATGTAAGTAACGACGGAATTTTTTAGAGAAAACGAAAACCAATAAAGTCACTTATACTTAAGATCAGAAAAAGCCATTGGAATTTCTAGGACACATAATGAGGAAAGAGGGCTTAGCAATTTTGATACTTACAGAACAAATTGAAGACAAAAGATACAGAAAGAATGAATGGTAGAACAGGATTTGGGAGAGATAGCACAAAGACTAAATTTAATGATAGCTACAAAGGACAGGAAATTATGGAGAGCCATGATCCCCAACGTCCTGAAGAGACAGAGAAGAAAAATATTACTAGCTCACACTCCGAAGGTGCATTAGATTAAAGATGCTTTTCAGAAGCTATGGAGCAATTAGTTGATTATTTACCCTTTCGACCAGAATTATTTACTTATTTCTGAAGGACTTCTTCAGGGCCATGTGAGAGCAAGTTGCTTAGCACATCACTGAGGTGATTTCCATAGTCTGATAAAAAAACAATAAAATACAACAAACTGTTTTGAAAAGGCATTTCATTCAATAGAACACTCCGTAGTTTTTAACTCACTAAGAAAACAAATTATTAATAAAAACTATCAATTACTATTTATTAACTAGTTATAGTCGGACTATTGTCCTCAACTTTGTTGTTATTAACACAAAGTTTTGTCAGTTGTACCCTCCAAACCTTCCTCGTGTGTGTATTGATCTGGTTAACCTACAGGGAATTTGAATTGAATCCCTTCTTTAATCTACAGTGGTAGAATATCTAAGGATATCGTTTAGCTTTTCTCAGTTATTGCTGGCCCAAATCTAAGTGCACACTGCCTAGACCAGGAATTGAATTCACAGCCATTATGTCACCAAAATCGCGAATCAACATTTTAATTCACTAGGTTATTGTCTCGTGGGACAAATTTCTGAAATGAAATTGAAGCCTTAGACCTAACCTACCTACTGATTGATAGCTATTTATATTCGAACTACAACAATATAAATGAGTGTAATATATTAATGTGACCCGACAGAAATATGATCGACATCAAAGGCAGAAAATACTAGCAGTGGCTAATAAAAGTGGGATTGACATCAAAGGCAAAAAACGCATGCAATGACCTACGGAGCCATGATTGACATTAAAGACAGCCAGCTTGAAAGGCAATAGCTGGTAAAGATGATTAACAGATGAGCTTGGCCATAGATGACACAATTAAGCGAAAACCCGAAGAGGCAAAAATGCATGGAAATTACGGGTTATATAAATTTTGAGCTTTCTGACCGAAAACAGAACGCAGGAAAAACGTAGAAAAGATAGAAGAGAACTCCTGCTGATTAATGACTCTCGACAACTCCTTAGTATGTGCGTGATTCTTTCTGGCTACACCCTACTCCCCACTAGTTGATGAATAGCAGGAGTACCCGCCAGATTTAACAGTATTTAAGGCACGGACGAAGGGTAGATTTATATGTGTACACGATAGATTCAAACAAGAAAGATTTTCTGGCCCGACAGAGAAACCCAACTCTGCTAGCAAACGTCAATCGCCATCTCTTGTCTTCTTGACTCACATCCTTTCAATGACAACCCTTGTATCATGTTCTTCTTCCTTTACACTCCACTCTCATACAACCCCCTTTACACCTGTATTCTCATCCTGCTCTTACTCATTCTCTTACTCCCCTCTAACTTGTTCTTCTTTCTCATCTCACCTCTTCTGTAACCCCCTGCGCACTAGTGGCAGTTATGCCTTGCTTTAAATGATTTTTAAAAAAGTAGATGCAGCTATAGATTCGATGTAGCCGTTCCACTTTAGGCCGGTTGAAAAAGGGAGACCAAGCAGGTACAGTGGGTTGCTCTCCCGGAGACTAGCGCCATCCATGCAGAAGCACTCGACCAGATATGGCAAGAGTATTCAATGCACGAACGAATGGTAGATTTATAAATGTGCAAGACAGATTCTGGCGAGAGAAATTTTCTGGCCCGACACAGAGACCCAGCTATAGATTCGATGTAGTCGTTCCACTTTAGGCCGGTTGAAAAAGTGAAACCAAGCAGGTGCAGTGGGTTTCTCTCCTGGAGACTAGCGCCATCCATGCTGATGGCTGGCAGGGAACCCACGTCATGTGGGTGAGAATATGACTGAAGTCGAGTTGTCGTCATGATCGATTATATTGCTGACCCTTCTTTAAGATTTTGTCGAGAACCTCAAGATGAATATCAGAAGCACCAGACCAGATATGGCAACAGTATTCAATGCACGGACGAATGGTTGATTTATAAATGTGCAAAACTGATTCTGACGAGAGAAATTTCCTGGCCCAACACAGTGACCCAACCTTCTTAGCGGTAGATGAAGCTATAGATTCGATGTAGTCGTTCCACTTTAGGCCGGTTGAAAAAGTGAGACCAAGCAGGTGCAGTGGGTTGCTCTCCCGGAGACGAGCGCCATCCATGCTGATGGCTGGCAGGGAACCCACGTCATATCGGTGAGAATATGACTGAAGTCAAGATTTTTTTTAATCATATTACCCCGAGCAAGGCGGTAACGCCACTGATGTGCCGGAGGCTACGTAAGAGTGAAAAGATTCGAAGAGAGAAAGCCGGAAGCCACATCCTAAACAGGGGAAAAGGGATGAGCCTCTACACCTGTTCAATAGATGTGGGTGGAATGTGAACCGGGCGATAGTTTAGTCTATCTACTCCATGTCGTCAGGATTGATTATATTGCGGACCCTCCTTTAGGATTTTGTCGAGAACCTCGAGATGAATAGCAGGAGCACACGACCAGATATGTCAACAGTATTCAATGCACGGACAAATGGTAGATTTATTAATGTGCAAGATAGATTCTGATAAATTTTCTGGACCGACACAGAGGCCCAAACTTTCTAGCAATAAATACAGTTATAGATTCGATGTAGTCGTTCCACTTTAGGTCGGTTGAAAAAGTGTGGCCAATGAGGTGCAGTGTGTTGCACTCAATAATACGAGGGTCATTCCATAAATAAGGTGAATTTTTCTAATACAGATAGAAGCTTACTTTTTTTTTTCAACGTAATCTCCCAGGAGTGTCACACATTTTTCCCACCTGTGCACAAGCTTTCGTATTTCCTCAGCGTAAATATCTGTCTCAGCCACTCGCTCACAGTACTTTTGGCTTCATTGTCACTTTCAAACTTCTTTAAACAATTTAGCCCACTTGTAGAAATTTTTTTGGCTGAAACATGTGGCACCATACACAGTTGACATTCTCCAATGAATTTCAACTGGTTTGCACCCTTCAGTAACCAAAAACATTATAACTGACCTCTGTTCAATCCTGAAGCACGCTTCTTGGTCGGCCATCTTTGTAAATCTCCAAAACCGTCAAAGATTTTTTTTTTTCAATCTGCAAAAAAAATTAAATCCCTTTGAAAAAGAAGTATAGGAGAAAAAATCTGTATTAGAAGTCCTTATACCGAAAAATTCATTTTATTTATTGAATGACCCTCGTATATCGGAATGTTAAAGTTCGTATTGTCATAGGTCTCTGTTGATCGCCGATTCAGTATCGGTTTTATATTGGAAACCCAGTAAGGAATAAATTCAATACTCTGTAGCAATGTCAATATGTCAAGTTTCTCTAAACATTATAGTTGTCTTCTTATCGGTTTGGATTCAAAGTAGTTCTTCTCCTAGATTCAATAAGAGTGCTCAGTCTGTCTAAGATTGAACCCATGACTGTAGTAGTAAGCTAAGCCTTTCCCAGGGACATTAGCATGAAAGTCAACACAACGAACTAAACCGGGATTTTGAAATCGGCAAATCAGCCGGACGATTGCCGTTGTAGGGAGTTATAATTCTGGATAAATAATAATGAAGCTCTTAAACATTTATGCATAAAAAATTATCGTAGGACATGAAAAACAAGACGGAGAAACAAGGAAACGAGTATCATTTATTATTTGGTTGTTCTGTAGTGTGCAAGATACGAGAGACAGTAATACTGTGAAAAGTTTTCTTTTATAATCATTTCACCCCAAGCAAGGCATTTTATTGCCACTGTTTGGCAAGGGGTTATATAAGAGGAGAATTATGAGAAAGAGTGACAGGTTATAGGGGGTGTCAGGAAAAGGGTAAGAAAAGGATGACTGTGACCATAAAGTGAGGGATCAGTTTATATATTGACTGTAAAGTAGAATTGATCCTCCACTTTATATCCACATTATCATAGTATAGGTAAGAGAAGGATGAGTATACTGATGAGTGTGGAGTGGACGGAGAAGAGAGCATGAGAGAGAGGGTGAAGGTTAGTGAGATGGGAGATGACTTGTTTTTATAATCGTATCACCCCAAGCAAGGCATTTTACTGCCACTGATTTTGCAGAGGGTTACATAGGCGTAAAGTTATGAGAAAGATTGACAGGTTATAGGGGTTGTCAGGAAGTGGGTAAGGATGAGAATACTGGTGAGAGTGGAGTGGACGGAGAAGGGAGCATGAGAGAGAGGATGCAGGTTAGTGAGATAGGACATAACTACCGACTTCACATTTAAATTCTTGGAGATTGTAGCTGTTGGGAAAGCAAGTAAATGGAAGGGAATTCCACAGGCGGGAAGTGCGAGAAAAGAAGCTGATGGAGTGGAATTTACATTTACGATTTATTGGTTTTACACTAAAGGGGTGGGATCTAGTTGCTAATCTTGTGACTCGAGTAAATTTATATATAGGAGGCACCAGTGAGTTGCGATCAATCCGACATAATCTATCTATCTATCTATATATATATATATATATATATAGATAGATATATATATATATATAGATATATATATATATATATATATGTCTGTCTGTCTGTCTGTCTGTCTGTCTGTGTTTGTGTGTCTCCATCCTTACTGTTGTGGATCCCTGGAATAGGAACCACACAAAATAAATGAACAACAACCGGAATTTGAGATAGAAAAATAAGTATATTAACGTAAAGGATACAAACTTGAACGCAGGTTATTAATACAGGAATACGAGTTAGTATGAAGTATATATACAAGTCTCTAAAGTGAAGCCGTAGTATGTTTAGTATGTCCATGTCGGAAGCTGACGAGTGCTGTGTAATAATATTCTAACTGATTGAAGCTCAGAGCTACTATGAAGTACTGACGCTGTATTCTCCTTGAAACCTCGGAATCTTTCGGTATCGCTCGGTATCTTTCGTATCTCACGGATCTTTCTTGCTTCTATGATAGGAGTATATGTATAATCTAGACGAGTCAATATCATGGAAAAAGAGGAAGCCTCACATTACTAAAAATCCTATTCTTCAAACCCTTGGTTTGATTTCAACCAAAATTGGGTCGCTTGTTGATCATGACATGAGCCTTTGATGTACGCAAAACTTTTTCGATTCGATTTACAGGGTACGGCAGAAATCACCGAAACGCTTAGAATTTACGAACTCTTCTCCTGCAAGACGCCTTATGCGAATTCAACTAAAATCGGGTAATTGGTCAATCAAGGTCAAAACTTTTGATGGACACAAAAAGTTTTCGAATCAATGTACAGGTTTCGTCAAAAAATCAACGGCAAACATAATTTCGGGTGGTCTTTGACACATTTTTATGCATTTCTCTAAGACGCTTCAATCAAACTCAACCAAAATCGCGTCACTGGTAGATCTAGGTCTGATGTGTTGATATGCGAACAAAAATTTCAGTTGACACACAGGGTGCGACAAAAATTAATGGAAAATGTTGCTTTTTTGTGATCGTTTATTTCTCCGAAACGTTTAGCTGTCAGTCAGTTTAGTTGCCATACGTGATACACGCTTTGGGCGATCATGTCTCGAAAGAGACATGACTGACTGGGCAGAAGATTATCCCCCAGTAGGTTGCCGACCAAGGCTATAGAACCCAATCTGTCCTGCTATTTAACCCATAACTGGAAGGAAGAGACGGATTAATACCTTTCCCAAGGGTATTTGCGCGTAAGTGAATACAATGGATTCAGCTGGAATTCGAACTCGGTTCCCCGGTTTCTCGTTCCGAGCCGATATCCACTGTACCACAAGAAAAATCAGATCTTTTTTGTAACTTCTACCTTATCATATGCCATTATTTCACGTTCTCTACAAATGCCAACCCTTTCGACGTTGCAGGGACAATGCATCCACTTCTTCACAACGTCATCATATAATGCCCTTCCCAGATCATTCTCGTTTATTGGCAAAATTGACCAAGCATGAATCCCGTTTTACAAATACAACAAAAACCAATACTTACTTCGCATTTTTTTCATTTACGCGTCACGGCAACCTTATACTTGGGCTTTTTGAATAAGTACTTGATCTTACCATTTCAACATAAGCACTAAAAAAAACGAGCAAGGCCGGGTTATACAGCTGGTAATAATGTTAAAGAATAAGAAAATTGTATAGTCTTTTTCGAATGTTTCTTATATAATGTAGTGACTGTCAAGATATTTTCGTTGGGAAACAAAAGTGTTTGGAGTTTTCTTAATTCGAATTTTGGTAGAGTGTCAAGTGAGAAAATGTTACGTTGTGACCTGAAAACGTAACATTTAAGAGCCTAAATTTTGTCAACCCACGTGTTCACTGCTTGTTTGATTGTGAGACTGTCTGTGTTTGTGCGTGTAGAAGGGTTGATTGTTGTCGGTTTAGAAAGGACGAATTCGTAGACATAATTGTCATACGTGATACACTAACTGGGCAGATTTTCCTGCAGTAGGTTGCCATTCGGTAGACTGATTGCAAACCAAAGCTATAGAACCTAATATATCCTGCTATTTAACCCATAGCTGGAGGGAGAAGAGACGGATTCATACTTTTCCCGAAGATATTTTCGCGTAAGGGAATGCAACAAATTCAACTGGAATTTGAACTCTGCTCTCTGGTTCCGACCCGATATTCAC
Organism: Ascarosepion bandense; assembly: GCA_037127315.1. Lineage (NCBI taxonomy): Eukaryota > Metazoa > Mollusca > Cephalopoda > Sepiida > Sepiidae > Ascarosepion > Ascarosepion bandense. The sequence continues at coordinate 370,660 of JBBBDQ010000496.1, forward strand.
TGCACCACAACGCACATTAAAGGAAGAATTATTGATCTTATTATAATTGTGCTTGTCCCTACGTTCGTTAATTAAAACAGCCGTTATTTCCTGCCAATACCTCATAAATAATTAACTATTAGGTTTTGATCAGGTAGAAAGAGGGGAAAAGACGCTACCTGAAAGAAAGAAAGAAAGAAAGAAAGAAAGAAAGAAAGAAAGAAAGAAAGCGTCATAATATTCGTATCAACTCGTAGTTCGGGGTTTTTTTGTTTGTTTGTTTTTTTTGTTTGTTTGTTTGTTTGTTTTTGTTTTTTGTTATAATCATACCGCCTTAAGTTAGGCAGTTTACTGCCACTGTTTTGCAGGGGATTACATAGGAGGAAAGTTCTGAAAAAGAGTGCCAGGTTACAAGGGGTGTCAAGAAGTTGGTAAGAGAAGGATGAGAATACTCATGAGAGTGGTGTGGACGGAGAAAGGAGCATGAGAAAGAGGATGAAAGTCAGTGAGATAGGAGATGACTATTGACTTTACATTTAAATTCTTTGAGATTGTAGCTATCGGCGAAGCAAGGAAATGAAATGGAATTCCACAGACGGGAAGTGCGAGAAAAGAAACCACAGGAGTAGAATTTGCGTTAACATTTTACTGGCTTCACAGTAAAAGGGTGGGACCTAGTTGCTAATCTTGTGGCTCGAGTAGATTCATACATAGGGGACACCAGGGAGTTAAGTTCATCAGAGCAGAAGCCGTGCAAGTATTTGTAGAAGATACACAGGGAAGCCACATTGTGCCGGTGAGAATGTGACTGTATCTGAGCTGCCAAGTCTAGATCGATCACATTGCAGATTCTCCGTTGGATTTTATCAAGGTCCCCAAGTTGGATATCAGAAGCACCCGACCAGATATGGCAGCAGTATTCAATGCACGGACGGATGTTAGATTTGTATATGTGCAGGATGGATTCAAACGGGAAAAACTTCCTGGCCCTACACAAAGAACCGACCTTCTTAGCTGCGGATTTAGCTATGGATTCTATATAGTCATTCCACTTGAGGTCTCTTGTGAGAGTTAACCCGAGGAGGCGCAATGTTTTGCTTTCAGGGAGACTAGCCTGATCCATGCTAATGGAGGGTAGGAGTGATTGTCTGTGATGCTTAATAGATAACAGCTTCGTTTTGGAAGAATTAAAATTCCCCAGCTATTTCTTGCCCCACTCCACCACGGATTGGGGGTCCTTTTCAAGCTCGGCAGCGGGGTTTGCTTTGTCAGCCTCGGCAGAGTTTTGATCGAGGCAAGAATAAACTGTAGTGCCTACTTGGGATCTACTATTTCGTACATTGGGACTCACGATGAGTGAAAGAACTATTTAATCCTGTGGATTAATAATAAGAATATTAGCGAATATCGTAGTGCGACACTCTTTGCGACTGATGATTTTCTAACTTTGCCTTGGCAGCATTTTAAACTTTTGAAATTTTCACTAAGGAAGATCAGTCAGTCAGTTAAGTGCCATACGTGATACACTCTATGGGCGATCATGTCTCAAAAGAGACATGACTGACTGGGCAGAAGATTATCCCGCAGTAGGTTGCCATTGCTTTCTGCGGTAGACTGGTTGCCGACCAAGGCTATAGAACCCAATCTGTCCTGTTATTTGACTCATAGGTAAAGGGAAAAGAAATCTATTATATTATTATGTAGTAATTCGTGGGGGATCGGTTTCCAATTGTTATGAAGTAATAAACTGATCCCCCACTTTATGACCAATGTAAGCCTTAATCATTATTCCAACTATTATGTTCAGTCAGTCAGTTAAGTGCCATACGTGATACACGCTTGGGCAATCATGTCTCGAAAGAGACATCACTGACTGGGCAGAAGATTATCCCGCAGTAGGTTGCCATTGCTTTCTGCGGTAGACTGGTTGCCAGACAAGGCTATAGAACCCAATCTGTCCTGTTATTTGACTCATGGCTAGAGAAAAAAGAGATGTATTATATTATTAGAGGGGGGCCAGTTTATTACTTCATAACAATATAAAACCGATCCCCCACTTTAAGACCAGTAGAAGCCTTAATCAGTATTTCAATTATATTCAGTCAGTCAGTTAAGTGCCATACGTGATACATGACTGACTGGGCAGAAGATTATCCCACAGTAGGTTGCCATTGCTTTCTGCGGTAGACTGGTTGCTGACCAAGGCTTTAGAACCCAATCTGTCCTGTTATTTAACCCATAACTGGAAGGAATAGATGGATTAATACCTTTCCCAAGGGTATTTGTGCGTAAGTGAAGGCAATGAATTCAGCTGGAATTCGAACTCGGCTGCCCGATTTCTCGTTCCGAGCTGATATCCAATGCACCACAACGCACATCCTTCTTTAACACATCCCGAGGATGTGTTTGAGTCCAAACACTGAAACAACCATATGGATGTAGAGAAGAAGACAGATATAGAAACAATTATGTACATGTTCTGAAACATAATTTATAATAAGGAAGATCACACGTGTAAAAAAGCTTTTGCTCGAGAAACAGCAAACGTCAATAATAATTGTTTCTCGAGAGAATAAATAATTTTTTTTCTTTAACAAATATATCTTTCCATACTGAAATGAATAAATTGTTATAACGCTCGTATCAACTTATAGTTTTGATTAGTAAGATTCTAAAGGAAAACAAAATTAGTGAAGAACTGTTTAATCACGTGGATTAATAATAAAATGCTAGCGAATATCGTAATTAGTACGATACACTTCGAGACTACTGTGTAACTCCCATGACTCGCTTGCGACTACTTACATTGTCAATGGAAGAGTCCATGTTGGACACTTTAGTGTAGCGAAGGTTGGTCTCTTTACTAAAGAAAGAAAGAAATGGTTGTTTTAGAGAATCAGAAAAAGTTGTTAATTTCAGATCTTTTTATTTGTACCCACTTCTTAAAATAATAAACAGAATTCACATTTATGATCGTTATTGTAATATTTTGACAAAGTCTTTTTTTCTTTTCTTTTTTTTTTTCTTTTAATCATTTCACCCCAAGCAATACAGGCCGCCACTTGTGTTCATAGGGTTACAGTGAGAGAAAAAAACAAAGTACAGGAGGGTCGAAGAACGGACCAGAAACAGATGGGGTTTCAAGGAGATAGAAGATTGCCAACAAAGGCAGCCCCGATATTTACCCCATAGCTGGTGGGAGAAGAGATGGATTCATACCTTTCCCAAGTGCATTAATACGTAAGTGAACGTAATGAACTCGACTGAAATTCGAACTCGGATCCTCGTTTCCTCCACCATGCCTTCCTGCCTTATAGTAACCCTCTACCTTGAGTGACACTTGGGCCTTGTATTGGGGAAATATTAGGAAAAAAATTGTTTCAGTTTTTTTAACTTTATATTTCTTTTTTTTTTATCAATGACCTTTTTTCGTTATTTTAACATTTTTCACCTCTCCCCACACTTTCTCTTAACTATTCTCCGCCATCTTTGAAAGCCTCGATCTCGAAATCTTCCTTTTCTTTCAGCCAGTAGAGGCCGTCTTCTTTGACCATGCGGCACGTGAAGCGGACGCTGGGTCATCTGTAAATCTCTCCATCCCGCCAAAGACAGTAGAATACACTAGTCCTACTGACATTGTCTCTCAACATTATACATGCATCCTGAAGCCATTCTGTCTATGTAGGGCAATTGCACTGTCATTAGGGAGAGTCACTGGGGAAATGGCCCCCATTCCGTCCGAACTGATCAATGCTTTTAATCCGTAAAGTTATTCAGAATTCCCTCAAAGTACTGACCGCTTATCAAGAGATATTTAAAACTAGATTCTTATTCCCTTGTGTACAATGTAAAAATCTCGACCACTTGGTCGGGTCGCAACTGTTAACTAATGAGATTTCGGAGACAAGTCCAAAAGTGTTGCTGAGTCATCGTAAAACTTTAAAAATATCTTTTATAAGTTAATTGTGACTGTCTATAGGTGTGAGAGTCGTGTTCATTAAAATCGTCGTGTTCATTAAAATAAAGTCGTGTTCATTAAAATAAATTTAAAAAAATAATCATACCATCAAAATAATTATAACAAAATAATTATAAGTATTAGAGAAACCTGTGAAAATTTAATTGTTTTCCTATTTTGATTTTCTAATGAAGCGTAATTCTTAAGTTAATGATTAAATAAGCTCATGGCGAGTTTTACAACAATAAAATATCCATAAAAATTCCCTTATCACATAATTAAATATTTGAGCTTAACAAATTTAACAAAACTAGAAAAACCCGTGAAATTTTCATGGTTTTCCAATTTGTATGTTATGATGAACCCTAACTATTTATTTTTCAGTTAATGATTGAATGATCTACGACAAAAATATCCTTAGAAATTGCATTATCATGTCGTAAAATATTTGAGCTTAATTTCAAGGCTGACAACGTGATCCAGTCTGTGAAGAAAGGAAAAGAGGTGGATTTTTACCATTCCCAAAGGTATACACCCGTAAGAGAATTGGAATTGGAACTCTGCGATTAACAATTAGGAGTCATTAGATATTGCACCACACGCACAGCCAAACTTACAGGTAAGTCGGTCAGAAAGTTCATATGCGTGCGTACCTGTTGGGGTTTTTTTTCTTTTGCAATCGGGCGTTAAGTTTCTTCTGTCGCCTTCATTGAGTGTAAAAGTTTTTTTCACTGACTTGCGAAATTTGATGTGTGTGTGTGTGTGTGTGTGACTAATATCACCTCATTTTTTCAAACAATGCCTGTGCGTGAATTTTTTGGAAGTGACGAAAGGCTTTGCCCGAAACGAATCCCACTCTCTGAGCTACTCTGACCTAGAAAGAAGAACAAGTCAACATCATTGAAGATAACAGGTACCGCAAGTGTTACATCAGAGTGTTCTCTCTACTAAATGTTTGCCTTGACAAGGCTAAAGAGGACATCCCTCTTAGTGGTTTACTGTGCCATCAAACCCCATTTTTACTCCTCGGTGCAAACTATTTACCCACAGCTGGGAGCCTAATACGTGTTACCACCCCGGGTCAGTGTGGACCTGAGAACAACATCAATTAAGAGGTGGTTCTACGCTCCTCTAAACCTTCTGATCAAAAACCTTGCTGCCGGATGTAGTCAATCGTCGTACCCATATATATACAGATTGTCACAACCTTACCCCCACAAAAAATGTAGTCTCTTTAAATAATTATACATGATGTGGTTATTACTTTGCAAACAAGATTGATTGTTAAAATTAAGAAAGATTATTGTTTACCGACCATGGTGAGATGCGAACCCAGACTTTGCGGTTAGAAAGCGAACGTTCTGAGCACTCGACCACGCGTCAATACCTCGCAAAAATGGATTCTCACTTTTAAGGGACAAAATATATGCAGTGTTTTATTCAGTTACAAACAAGACTAGCTTCTTAAAATTAAAAAATATTAATGTTCATTGAAAATGTTTACAAATTAAATATTAAATTAAAGTAAATATATAGTTATGTGAATTAGTAAATATACATATGAGGGTACACATTTATATAATAACTAGCAGTATAGCCCGGCGTTGCTCGGGTGTAAGGAAAGCTTTAAAACTAATCCATGGTACTGGAGCTCAGACTCTTTGGACGCTGGAACGAAAGGCTAAAAAGCAATAGTTGTTTCCAGTTAATGCGAAACCGTAGACTGAAAGAAAAATGAATGGATGTAAGTCAAATTTGGATTTCCTGGCATCGATATCAAATTTTCTGCACTATTGTAAGAACTGCAACCTTGAAACTTCTGAATATCGTTTCTTATGTCTTTGTCTATGAGTGTATGAAATTTGATTAACTTCGGACCACTCATTCTATAACCCAGATTTTTTCACTTATCAATTTTTGATATTTATCGGGGGTACCTCGAAACAAAACCTAGCTAAGAACACTCGCAGATGATTAAAGTACAACTGTGCAAATGTTCAAGAAAATCGGTTCAGCTGTTTCGGAGTCTATAGGTAACAGACACGCGCACACACAGACACACACACACACACACACACACAGACAAAGTTCCATTTATAAATATGTTTAGATATTATTCCGGTGTTAAAACAGTGCTCAATGTAGTATGAGCATAGCTTTTTTATATAAATTAATAAATATACACATCGTCCTATGCCGATGGCCGGACTCAGAGTTGGCGTCGGTCATATTCAAAGTGTAGTATCTGTTCTCAGATAGTCATTGCCTGCTCGCCGGCGTGGAAGAAATGACCAGCTAAGACTAGCTTTTGACAAGCTTTGACAAGCAATGACCAGTTAAGACTAGCTTTTGACAAGCTTTGACAATCAATGACCAGCTAAGACTAGCTTTTTACCCAGTTACCGCATAAGCGTGGGCTGGGTAAACTTTGACCATTGACCTGAGGGTACGCGCTCAAGTTCCCCACATTAAAAGCTGACCTTGTGTCACAACTCGCTCCAGTGGGGGAGTAGAGTAAATCCCGACAGGACTCAGAGTTTCATACATTACGCAAACATCAGGTGCATATTACAGACTGACCGTTTAATAAATTTTAATTCAAGTTCACTCGATGTTCATGGAAGATAAATCTTACAAATTTAGGTTACTGCTTTTTAATAACAAGAGTAACATGGAAGTAAACAAAGACTACATGGAGATAAAAAAATTAAAATTTTAGAATATGTATATGCATATTTATTAATATATATATATATATATAACGTATAATACCCGGTATATAAGTCCGGTAAATTCCGATAGAAACACACAAAAAACTCAATGTTAAATTTATTTATTTAATTTAACAGAGTAATATAATTTTTTTGAATGACCGAGGAATTCTTTTTGTAGATTATAGTTACAAATGTCTATTTTAAACACGGGCACGTGAGCGTCTGTGTGTAACTATTTTTCGGAATATTTTTTCGGGATTATTTTAAATATTATTAGTTGATGTATCTTTTGGGTTTGACGAGCAGCTTTCTTTAAGCTGTGAAATACGTATTACCCATTAAATTGTAGAGTATCTAAAAGATTTTTTCTAAAATATATATATATATATATATATATATATATATATATATATATATATATATATATATATATATATATTTGTCTATGGCACGTTCATCCTGCCCAGTATTTTATATATATATCTTAGAACGATAAATACAACTTCAGCACGTCACGTCGATAAATTTTCATAGGAGTCAAAGCTTATCGATCGTTCGCTTGGATAAAATACTGCAACGAAATATAACAATGTCTCTTGGAGCTCTCTGTCCATATATGGTAATCGAAAAGTCGCTTCGCCAAATTCATTCATGAATACAGTCCGTGCAAAAATTCTGTAACCCTATCAAGTAGGGGAAAAAAAACATGGGACGCGTTGGAAAGAAGTCTTGCTGTTCGATAGATAAAGATCCTTCTTACGTTCTACTTGAAATTCGTTGAAATTTCTTTTTAATTTAATCGTATTGAAAATTAAATTTGTGTTTGTTTGTTTTTTTAATTAATGAGTTTTCACATTATTTACATTATTCGGACAATTGTCCACATCTTTGTTGCCATTTGTACGACGTTTCGACTCTTGTGCGCTCCGGCCTTCTTCAGGTGCTAGGAATTTCGAACCGAACCCTTTATTACAATCACTGGCGGATATCATCCTCATTCCTTAAGGACACATGGCTCAGTTGATATAGACGTTGGTTAGTTCCTGACTTGACTCTTAGAGTTGTGAGTTCAATACAGCAGTTTTGCAAAAGTAAATTGCAGGGTTAGAGGGAGATAACTCATGATTTCCAATCAAGGCTTTACACAAGGAATGAGAATGGCATACCCCAGTGATTGGAATAAAGGGTTATATTCGAAATTCCTAGCACCTGAAGACGGCTGGAGCGTACAACGGTCAAAACGACGTACAAATAGCAACAAAGGTGGGGACAATAGTCCGAATAATGTAAATATTACCTCATCTGAGAAATATAGAAAAATAATGAGTTTCAGTTGGGTGAATTGTGATGCTTATCACTTCTTAAATTAAAAAGCAATAAAATGTCTTTTTAATTCTGTAATCCCAAACAAAACAGTAAAGTCACTACGACACAAAGGATTACACGTTATGAAAGAATAAGAATAAAAGAAACATTATCAAGGAGCAAGAACAAAAAGGGAATATTTAAAAAAGAAACATTATCAGGGAGCAAGAACAATAAGGGAATATTAAAAAAAGAAAAATTATTAAGGAGCAAGTTAAATAAAGGAATAAGAATTTTAAAAAAAAACTTTATAAAGGAGCAAGATTAATAAAGGAATAAGAAAAAAGAAACATTATTAAGGAGCAAGAACAATAAAGGAATATTAGAAAAAGAAACATTATCAAGGAGCAAGAACAATAAAGGAATATTAATAAAAGAAACATTATCAAGGAGCAAGAACAATAAGGATAAAAATTATAAGAAGAATAAAAGAAACACTATTAAGATTATTAATATAAAAAGCAATAAAATATCTTTTTAATTTTGTCATCCCAAACAAAACATTAAAGCCACTACGACACAAATGATTACACGGTGTGAAAGAATAAGAATAAAAGAAACATTATCAGGGAGCAAGAAAAATAAAGGAATATTAATAAAAGAAACATTATCAAGGTGCAAGAACAATAAAGGAGTAAGAATAATAGAAACATTATCAGGGAGCAAGATCAATAAAGGAATATTAATAAAAGAAACATTATCAAGGAGCAAGAACAATAAAGGAGTAAGAATAATAAAAACATTATCAGGGAGCAAGATCAATAAAGGAATATTAATAAAAGAAACATTATCAAGGAGCAAGAACAATAAAGGAGTAAGAATAATAGAAACATTATCAGGGAGCAAGATCAATAAAGGAATATTAATAAAAGAAACATTATCAAAGAGCAAGAACAATAAAGGAGTAAGAATAATAGAAACATTATCAGGGAGCAAGATCAATAAAGGAATATTAATAAAAGAAACATTATCAAGGAGCAAGAACAATAAAGGAGTAAGAATAATAGAAACATTATCAGGGAGCAAGATCAATAAAGGAATATTAATAAAGGAACATTATCAAGGAGCAAGAACAATAGAGGAGTAAGAATAATAGAAACATTATCTAGGAGCAAGATCAATAAAGGAATATTAATAAAAGAAACATTATCAAGGAGCAAGAACAATAAAGGAGTAAGAATAATAGAAACATTATCAGGGAGCAAGATCAATAAAGGAATATTAATAAAGGAACATTATCAAGGAGCAAGAACAATAAAGAAGTAAGAATAATAGAAACATTATCAGGGAGCAAGATCAATAAACGAATATTAATAAAAGAAACATTATCAAGGAGCAAGAACAATAAAAGAATAAGAATTTAAAAAAGAACATTTATTAAGGAGAAAGAACAATGAAAGATTAATAATAAAAGAACCTTTATCAAGGAGCAAGAACAATAAGGGTAACAATAAGAAGAAGAATAAAAGACACATTTTGAGGAGCAAGATCAATAAGGGAATAAGAAAAAAAATCATTAATGAGCAAGAAAAATAATGCATTAAAAATAAAAGAAACATTATTAAGGAGCAAGATTAATAAAAGAATAAGATTAAAAGAAACATTATTTAGGTGCAAGAACAATAAAGGAGTAAGAATAATAGAAACATTATCAGGGAGCAAGATCAATAAAGGAATATTAATAAAAGAAACATTATCAAAGAGCAAGAACAATAAAGGTGTAAGAATAATAGAAACATTATCAGGGAGCAAGATCAATAAAGGAATATTAATAAAAGAAACATTATCAAGGAGCAAGAACAATAAAGGAGTAAGAATAATAGAAACATTATCAGGGAGCAAGATCAATAAAGGAATATTAATAAAAGAAACATTATCAAGGAGCAAGAACAATAAAGGAGTAAGAATAATAGAAACATTATCAGGGAGCAAGATCAATAAAGGAATATTAATAAAAGAAACATTATCAAGGAGCAAGAACAATAAAGGAGTAAGAATAATAGAAACATTATCAGGGAGCAAGATCAATAAAGGAATATTAATAAAAGAAACATTATCAAGGAGCAAGAACAATAAAGGAGTAAGAATAATAGAAACATTATCAGGGAGCAAGATCAATAAAGGAATATTAATAAAGGAACATTATCAAGGAGCAAGAACAATAAAGGAGTAAGAATAATAGAAACATTATCAGGGAGCAAGATCAATAAAGGAATATTAATAAAAGAAACATTTTCAAGGAGCAAGAACAATAAAGGAGTAAGAATAATAGAAACATTATCAGGGAGCAAGATCAATAAAGGAATATTAATAAAGGAACATTATCAAGGAGCAAGAACAATAAAGAAGTAAGAATAATAGAAACATTATCAGGGAGCAAGATCAATAAACGAATATTAATAAAAGAAACATTATCAAGGAGCAAGAACAATAAAAGAATAAGAATTTAAAAAAGAACATTTATTAAGGAGAAAAAACAATGAAGGATTAATAATAAAAGAACCTTTATCAAGGAGCAAGAACAATAAGGGTAACAATAAGAAGAAGAATAAAAGACACATTTTGAGGAGCAAGATCAATAAGGGAATAAGAAAAAAAATCATTAATGAGCAAGAAAAATAATGCATTAAAAATAAAAGAAACATTATTAAGGAGCAAGATTAATAAAAGAATAAGATTAAAAGAAACATAATTTAGGTGCAAGAATAATAAAGGAGTAAGAATAATAGAAACATTATCAGGGAGCAAGATCAATAAAGGAATATTAATAAAAGAAACATTATCAAAGAGCAAGAACAATAAAGGAGTAAGAATAATAGAAACATTATCAGGGAGCAAGATCAATAAAGGAATATTAATAAAAGAAACATTATCAAAGAGCAAGAACAATAAAGGAGTAAGAATAATAGAAACATTATCAGGGAGCAAGATCAATAAAGGAATATTAATAAAAGAAACATTATCAAGGAGCAAGAACAATAAAGGAGTAAGAATAATAGAAACATTATCAGGGAGCAAGATCAATAAAGGAATATTAATAAAAGAAACATTATCAAAGAGCAAGAACAATAAAGGAGTAAGAATAATAGAAACATTATCAGGGAGCAAGATCAATAAAGGAATATTAATAAAAGAAACATTATCAAGGAGCAAGAACAATAAAGGAGTAAGAATAATAGAAACATTATCAGGGAGCAAGATCAATAAAGGAATATTAATAAAGGAACATTATCAAGGAGCAAGAACAATAAAGGAGTAAGAATAATAGAAACATTATCAGGGAGCAAGATCAATAAAGGAATATTAATAAAAGAAACATTATCAAGGAGCAAGAACAATAAAGGAGTAAGAATAATAGAAACATTATCAGGGAGCAAGATCAATAAAGGAATATTAATAAAGGAACATTATCAAGGAGCAAGAACAATAAAGAAGTAAGAATAATAGAAACATTATCAGGGAGCAAGATCAATAAACGAATATTAATAAAAGAAACATTATCAAGGAGCAAGAACAATAAAAGAATAAGAATTTAAAAAAGAACATTTATTAAGGAGAAAGAACAATGAAGGATTAATAATAAAAGAACCTTTGTCAAGGAGCAAGAACAATAAGGGTAACAATAAGAAGAAGAATAAAAGACACATTTTGAGGAGCAAGATCAATAAGGGAATAAGAAAAAAAATCATTAATGAGCAAGAAAAATAATGCATTAAAAATAAAAGAAACATTATTAAGGAGCAAGATTAATAAAAGAATAAGATTAAAAGAAACATTATTTAGGTGCAAGAACAATAAAGGAGTAAGAATAATAGAAACATTATCAGGGAGCAAGATCAATAAAGGAATATTAATAAAAGAAACATTATCAAAGAGCAAGAACAATAAAGGAGTAAGAATAATAGAAACATTATCAGGGAGCAAGATCAATAAAGGAATATTAATAAAAGAAACATTATCAAGGAGCAAGAACAATAAAGGAGTAAGAATAATAGAAACATTATCAGGGAGCAAGATCAATAAAGGAATATTAATAAAAGAAACATTATCCAAGAGCAAGAACAATAAAGGAGTAAGAATAATAGAAACATTATCAGGGAGCAAGATCAATAAAGGAATATTAATAAAAGAAACATTATCAAGGAGCAAGAACAATAAAGGAGTAAGAATAATAGAAACATTATCAGGGAGCAAGATCAATAAAGGAATATTAATAGAAGAAACATTATCAAGGAGCAAGAACAATAAAGGAGTAAGAATAATAGAAACATTATCAGGGAGCAAGATCAATAAAGGAATATTAATAAAAGAAACATTATCAAGGAGCAAGAACAATAAAGGAGTAAGAATAATAGAAACATTATCAGGGAGCAAGATCAATAAAGGAATATTAATAAAGGAACATTATCAAGGAGCAAGAACAATAAAGGAGTAAGAATAATAGAAACATTATCAGGGAGCAAGATCAATAAAGGAATATTAATAAAGGAACATTATCAAGGAGCAAGAACAATAAAGGAGTAAGAATAATAGAAACATTATCAGGGAGCAAGATCAATAAAGGAATATTAATAAAAGAAACATTATCAAGGAGCAAGAACAATAAAGGAGTAAGAATAATAGAAACATTATCAGGGAGCAAGATCAATAAAGGAATATTAATAAAGGAACATTATCAAGGAGCAAGAACAATAAAGAAGTAAGAATAATAGAAACATTATCAGGGAGCAAGATCAATAAACGAATATTAATAAAAGAAACATTATCAAGGAGCAAGAACAATAAAAGAATAAGAATTTAAAAAAGAACCTTTATTAAGGAGAAAGAACAATGAAGGATTAATAATAAAAGAACCTTTATCAAGGAGCAAGAACAATAAGGGTAACAATAAGAAGAAGAATAAAAGACACATTTTGAGGAGCAAGATCAATAAGGGAATAAGAAAAAAAATCATTAATGAGCAAGAAAAATAATGCATTAAAAATAAAAGAAACATTATTAAGGAGCAAGATTAATAAAAGAATAAGATTAGAAGAAACATTATTTAGGTGCAAGAACAATAAAGGAGTAAGAATAATAGAAACATTATCAGGGAGCAAGATCAATAAAGGAATATTAATAAAAGAAACATTATCAAAGAGCAAGAACAATAAAGGAGTAAGAATAATAGAAACATTATCAGGGAGCAAGATCAATAAAGGAATATTAATAAAAGAAACATTATCAAGGAGTAAGAACAATAAAGGAGTAAGAATAATAGAAACATTATCAGGGAGCAAGATCAATAAAGGAATATTAATAAAAGAAACATTATCAAGGAGCAAGAACAATAAAGGAGTAAGAATAATAGAAACATTATCAGGAAGCAAGATCAATAAAGGAATATTAATAAAAGAAACATTATCAAGGAGCAAGAACAATAAAGGAGTAAGAATAATAGAAACATTATCAGGGAGCAAGATCAATAAAGGAATATTAATAAAAGAAACATTATCAAAGAGCAAGAACAATAAAGGAGTAAGAATAATAGAAACATTATCAGGGAGCAAGATCAATAAAGGAATATTAATAAAAGAAACATTATCAAGGAGCAAGAACAATAAAGGAGTAAGAATAATAGAAACATTATCAGGGAGCAAGATCAATAAAGGAATATTAATAGAAGAAACATTATCAAGGAGCAAGAACAATAAAGGTGTAAGAATAATAGAAACATTATCAGGGAGCAAGATCAAGAAAGGAACATTAATATAAGAAACATAATCAAGGAGCAAGAACAATAAAGGAGTAAGAATAATAGAAACATTATCTAGGAGCAAGATCAATAAAGGAATATTAATAAAGGAACATTATCAAGGAGCAAGAACAATAAAGGAGTAAGATTAATAGATACATTATCAGGGAGCAGGATCTATAAAGGAATATTAATAAAAGAAACATTATCAAGGAGCAAGAACAATAAAAGAATAAGAATTTAAAAAAGAACCTTTATTAAGGAGAAAGAACAATAAGGGTAACAATAAGAAGAATAAAAGACACATTATTGAGGAGCAAGATCAATAAGGGAATAAGAATAAAAAATCATTAATGAGCAAGAAAAATAATGCAATAAAACTAAAAGAAACATTATTAAGGAGCAAAATTAATAGAGGAATAAGAATCAAGACAGTTTATATAAATTTTTGAAGTTGGCTGGAAAGTATGGAGCCAGAATAGAGTTCCATAAGTGAGAAGTGCTAGGAAAGAAACTGTTCGCATAGAAGCTACGGTTAAATCCAGCCTATTCAACTGGGCAAGAAATTTCTTACCATTTCTTTTTCGGATAGATTCATTGCCAATCTAAGGCTAAAGAACCCATTCTGTCCTCCTATACAACCCACGGCTGGAAGAAGAAGAGATGGATTAATATCTTTCCCAATGATTTTTTTGCGCATGCGCGTAAGTGAATGCAACGAATTCATCTGGGATTCGAACCTAGCTAGTAAAGGCACAGGGATAGCGATGAAATTGTAATTGAAAGATTGGGGCGCCAGGTCAGGACTAACAATATTGCTCATTTTTCATCAAGAATCTTTTAATATATTGCGGAAACGCCGGACCCTATGTTGCAGGAATATTCAAGGCATAGATGAATGATAGTTTCATAAATATCTAAAATAGATTCTGGAGAGAAACATTTTCACGAACGATGAAGTGAACTAATTTTCTTCGCAGTAGACTTAACTGTGAATTCAATATAACATTTTTTTTACTTCATCTTAGGACATCAGTTTACTTATAATTCACTAGCAGTATAGCCCGGCGTTGCTCGGGTGTAATGAAAGCTTTAAAACTAATCCATGGTCCTCGAGCTCAGACTCTTTGGACGTTGGCACGAAACACTAAAAAGCAATAGTTGTTTCCAGTTAAAGCGTAACCGTAAACAGAAAAAAAATGAATGGATGTAAGTCAAATTTTGATTTCCAGGAATCGATATCAAATAAGATTTTTCGTCGTGAACTGAATTTTGAAGGCTAAATAAGTCCTCTGAGTAAATGGTATCATGGCTGAGACTAAGAACTACAATTATACCTACTTAGAGCCAAACCCGAAGCAAAAGCTAAAATAAAAGGGCTGAAAAAAATACGGTCATACAGGCAGATAAACAGACACACACACAAACATCTTGCCTTTTATATATATATATATATATATATATATATATATATATATATATATATATATATATATATATTATCGATTTTCTGCATTATTGTAAGAACTGCAACCTTGAAACTTCTGAATATCGTTTTTTATGTATTTGTCTATGAGTGTATCAAATTAGGTAACGGATGCACACACAGAGACACATACACACACACACACACACACACACACACAGACAAAGTTCCATTTATAAATAAGTTTAGATTTACTAATACAGTTATTACATTGACAAATAAAATAAATAAATAATTTAAAAATTTTATTGTATACAACAAAACAAAAGCGCTTAAAGTTTCTCCCTGAGAGCAACACACTACGCCTCCTCGGCCTTACCCTTTTCTCAGACCTCAAATGGAACCACTATATTGATTCCATAGCTAAAACTACTGCTAACAAGGTTGGGTCACTATGTCGATCCAGGATGTTTTTCCGCCTGAATCCATCCTGCATATATACAAGTCAACTATCCATCCGTGCATGGAGTACTGCTGCCATTTATGGTCAGGCGCCCCTGCCGTTCTCCTCAGTGTTCTCGACAGGCTCCAAAGGAGAGTCTGTAATGTGATAGGTACTGATCTGGCGGCTCGACTGCAGCCACTTCCCCACCGTCGAAATGTGGCATCCCTTTGTCTGTTCTATAAATACTTTCATGGCTTCTGCTCCAAAGAACTTAAGTCACTGGTGCCTCCTCAACAGGTGTTTACTCGTGCAACCAGACTGGCAAGTGGGTCCCACCCATTCACAATCAGATTAGCCAAATGCAGACGACAATTCTACTCCTGCAGCTTCTTCTCTCGCACTTCCCGCCTGTGGAACTCGCTCCCATATTCTTGTTTTCCTGACGGCTACAACCTCCAGAAATTTAAATGCAATGTCAATACTCATCTATTAACCACTGGACTCTAGCTCTCTCCCCACTCCCGTATATCCTTCCCTTTCTCTCCACCTATGTATCTGTCATCGCACCTGCTTTCTCAGCTTTCTATTGCTCCTTTCTAACTAGTTTATACTCCTCACTCTTTTCTAATTAATCTTTTTACAGTTATGTAGCCCCCCACTCATCAGTGACATTTCTGCCTTGCTCGGGGTGAAATGATTAAAACAAAAATTAGAATTTCTACCATTTAAATATGTGCAACCACCAAAAACAAGCCAATAACCGACTTTAAAATAACAATACAGCCTTAAATAATTAAAAATAATTGCAATTTACCTATCATAGTTTCACACAGACCACATCATATGTGCATATATACGAGAAGATATTGTTCAGAGTAGAGAAATCGACAACCGTCTGCGCGTTGACATCGCTACACTATTTGAATACAACAATCAAATGCATATGTCTGTACGCAACGGCACACATATCTATGCCAAGCCCCATACGGTTTGCATATAGTAATGTTTGTGTGAGCCCCGGTGGGCGGACGCGCGTGTGTATCTGCCTTGCTCGGGGTGAAATGATTAAAAAATATATATATATGTACAGAACCACGTCATTATCTTTAGCAATGACAGCTAATAAGAAAAGATCTCTGAGCAGAAAGCGATGGGAAACCACACCCCTAATCTCTCCCAAGTAAAGAAAAAGAATTTTGGGAAAGGGCAAAAGGAGAACCACCCACCTACATTTCACAAGATATCATGACAAGTCTCTGATAACGTAGAAAATGAATTTGAGGAAAAGAAAATGAGAGACCACTCCAATATCTTTCGCAAGAACTCATAGCAATTAATAGAAAATAAACAAAAAGAATTTTTGAAGGCAATGTGGAACCGCTCCACTGTCTTTCAAAAATGTCATGGCAATTTGGGGAAAAGAAAATGAGGAAACACACCACTATCTTTTACAAAGATGTCATGGCAATTCCCAGATAATAAAGAACAGGAATTTTGGGGAAAAGCAATGAGATACCACTCTACTACCTTTCAAATGATGACATGTCCATTCCCAGATAATAAAGAAGAGGAATATGGCAAAGAGGCAATGAAGGACTACTTTAATATCTTTCGAAGGATCTCATAACATTTCCCATAAAATAATGAAAAAGCATTTGGGGAATAGAGAATGAGGAACCATTCTAATATCTTTTACAAGATTTCGTGGAAATTCTCAGATAATACAGAAAAATAATTTCGGGAAAAGTCAATGAGGGACCACTCCAATGACTTTCAAAAATCTCATGTCAATTACAAGATAATAAAGAACAGGTATTTGGGGGAAAGGCAATGAGGAACCACACTACTACCTTTCACAAGATGTCATGGCAATTCCCAGATAATAAATAAAAGGAATTTGGGCAAAAGGCAATGAGGAACCACTCCAATGTCTTTAAAAAATGTCATGGCAATTCCCATATAAAAAAAAAGAAATTTCAGGAAAAGGCAATGAGGAATCTCGCCAATGTCTTTCCGAAATGTCATGGCGATTCTAAGAAAATATAAAAAGTGAATTTGGGGAAAAGGCACTGCGGAACAAATTTAATGCCTTTCAAAAATGTCAAGGTAATTCTCAGAAAATAAAGAAACGGAATTTGGGTAAAAGGTAATGAGGTACCACTACAATATTTTTAAAAGAAAGGTCAAGGCAATTCCAAGATAATAAAGAAAATGAATTTTTGGGAAAAGAGCATGAGGAATCATTAATTTCTTTCAAAAATGACAAGTCAGTTCCCAGAAAATATAGAAAATGAATTGACGGAAAAGGCAATGAGAGACCACTCCAATATCTTTCACAAAAGTCATGGCAATTCTCACATAATAAACAAAACGAATTTGTAAAAGCAATGAGGAACCACTCCACTGTCTTTCAAAAATGTTATGGCAATTCCCTGATAATAAAGAAAAGGAATTTGGCAAGGAGGTAATAGGGAACCACTCCAATATATTATATATAATATGTCATGTCAGGGCTACCATACAGCGACTTGGGTGGGAGACTTTGTGTCATCCACCTTATTCACCTGACCTTGCGCCATCCGATTACCACCCCTTCAACTCCCTGGATAATCATCTTCGCGGGAAATCCTTCACCAATGAAGCAGACTTGTACAAAGCTCTCACGGACTTCTTTGCATCACCCCACCCACCGAGTTCTACCACAAGGACATTGAACAGCTGGAGACACGTTGGCAGAAGGTGTTGGATGCTGATGACGATTACTTCGAAGACTAAATATAAGTAACACATACTGTGAAGCTTCTTTTTTTTTTCCTTTAAAAATGGACAGAACTTTTTGGTTAACTTGTAGTATATCATTAGTGATATAAAAGCTTGTGTCAGGAAAAGACAGCTGAAGTTTCTGGTACATATAATGAGGACGGAGTGATTGTTTCCTCAAGATGCTGTCCTTCACACCGCCTATGCACCCGTGCAAGATTATGCTTTGTGTCTGGTAGACAGGTCGTCAAGTGGTTCATTATGAACTGCTACCAACGAGCAAAACGGTTACTGGAGACCTATACTCGCAGCATTTGAAACGTGTGCAACAGGCATTGCACCAGAAGGAGCCAGCACTAGTGAAAAAGTGTTTTTTCCTCCACGACAACGCCAGGCCGCAAGTCGAAAAAATGAATTTGGAGAGAAGGCAATAGGGAACAACTCTAATACCTTTCACAATATTTCTATTTCAAAGCATTTTTTATAAAAGGAAGAAAAAACATTGTAGAGAAAGCAATGGCGAACCACTCGAATATCTTTCAATGGATATCATGGCGATTCCCAGAAAATAAAGAAAAGAAATTTGGGGAATAGGAAATTAGGGACCACCCCGAATATCTTTCACAAGATGTCATGGCATTTCCATGATAATACAAAAAAAGAATTTCGGGAAAAGGCAATATGGTACCACCCAAATATCTTTCAAAAATGTCATGGCAATTCCCAGATAATAAAGAAACGGAATTTTGTGAGATGATACTGAGGAACCACTTCACTATCTTTTCCAAGATGTCATGGCAATTCCTAGATCATAAAAGGAAGGAAAAGGTAATGATGAACCATTCCAATGTCTTTCAAAAATGTCATGACATTTTCCAGAAAATAAAGAAACGGAATTTTAGGAAATGGCATATGAGGAATCACTCCTGTTTCTTTCAAAAACGTCATGACAATTCCCAGATAATAAAAGAAACATTAGGAGAGATGGCATTGTGGACCCACTTCACTATCTTTTCCAAGATGCCATGGCAATTCCTAGATGATGAAAAATGGAATTTGGAGGAAAAGCAATGAGGAACCATTCCAATGTCTTTCAAAAATGTCATGACAATTCCCAGATAATAAAAGAAAAGCAATTTTGTGAAATCGCAATGAGGAACCACTTAACTATCTTTCCCAAGATGTCATG
Organism: Ascarosepion bandense; assembly: GCA_037127315.1. NCBI lineage: Eukaryota > Metazoa > Mollusca > Cephalopoda > Sepiida > Sepiidae > Ascarosepion > Ascarosepion bandense. The sequence continues at coordinate 390,230 of JBBBDQ010000496.1, forward strand.
GCAATTCCCAGATAATTAAAAAGAAGGAATTTGGAAGAAAATGCAATGAGGAACCACTCCAATGTCTTTCAAAAATGTCATGACATTACCCAGAAAATAAAGAAACAGAATTTTAGGAGATGGCATATGAGGAACCACTTTAAGGTCTTTCAAAAATGTCATGACAATTCCCAGATAATAAAAGAAAAAAATTGGGGGAGATGGCAATGAGGAAGCACTTAACTATCTTTCCCAAGATGCCATGGCAATTCCCAGATAATAAATAAAAGCCATCTATGGTGGGCCATGATTGATTACGTCATGTACTGTCATCATTAAAATAAAGATTTTTCTTCTTTAACGTTCTGAAAATAATCAGATATATAAAGAAAGTACAGAAGATTAAGAAATGTGAGAATAAATGTATTTACATATATGTCAGATAAAATCAATTGCAAACATTGTGTCTGCTTATTTTTGATAAAATCCGTTCATACTCGCGGATAATTTTTCGCGTGTTATAATTGAAAGATGTCAGAAATTAACTGTAACGTTGACAGATGATTTTATTATTCATTTCTCGATGTTCCCGATGTTCCCGATGAAGATGATCTTCTTCCGAGATCATCTTCAGGGGCGTGCGTTGGGGTAACAAAAAATAACCGCAAAACTGTGTTGCTAAAAATTACTGTAAATTTTCTTCTTGCTTCAAATATAACGGTTAACAAATTGCTTAACGTTCATTAGAACCTGAAAATTATCCACAATGGAATTTTTTTTTTATATGTTGTAAGACCATGGTCATGCATGTGTTAAAGCATGAAAAAAAATTGTTCGTTTTACAAACATTTTAGAACATTACAATATTTATAGATGATTCGATTAATTGACGGCTTAAGTTTTTTAATGAATATTGCCTCGAGAATCTGTAGTTTGCTTTTGTTGTATTTTGGTGTAGGACAGTCGTGTTATCGGTCATTGTATCCTTTTAATGAAATATTGAGAAAGGAGATTAAAAGTACTTGGGAACATCGAGAAATGAATAATAATGATAACATCTGTCAACGTTACAGCTCATTTCTGACATCTTTCAATTATAACACGCGAAAGATTATCCGTGAGTATGAACGAATTTTATTAAAATAAGCAGACACAATGCTCTTAGCATCTTAACACCCCTTCTCCTGTTATCCCACTCAACCCTCGCTCAGCCATCCATCTGCTCAAGTTCATCAAGTATGTCACAAGTTACTTTCAGAAGACTCTCCTTCCTTTTACTCGTCCCGTGAGTATCGGGTTTTCCCAGCCCTCTTTCCTCATTACATGTCCCAAGAACTTCATCTGCCTTTTCCAGATGTTAAGTAGCAGTTTCCTTTTGATGTTCATCCTCTCTAAAACCTCGTCTTTGCTAATATGTTCTGTCCATAGTATCCTCAGCATCCTTCTGTATAACCACATTTCAGTTGCTTCAAGTCTTTCCTACGTCTTTGATGAGATTGTCCAGTATTTGCTGCCATATTGAAGAACTGACATCACACAGCAATCCAGTATTTTCTTCTTTGTTTCTAGTGAAATTGTCCCGTCTGTTAATACTCTACTCAGCTCATGGAATGCATCCTTGTGCTTTTGGATCTCAGGAATATAAATGTATAGAAACTGTTGTGACTTCAAAGTGAGGGGTCAGTTTATATATTGATTGTAATATGGAACTGATCTCCCACTTAATATCCGCAGCATCCTTCTGTAGAACCACATTTCAGTTGCTTCAAGTCTTTCCTACGTCTTTGATGAGATTGTCCAGCATTCGCTGACATATTGGACGACAAACATCGCATAGCAATCCAGTATTTTCTTCTTTGTTTACAGTGGAATGTTTCTGTCTCTCAATATTTTACCCAGCCTTTGGAATGCACCCTTGGCCATGCCAATACTTCTTCGGATCTCGGTGTCGCACTTTCCGTCTTTTGTTAGAACACTTCCCAGCAATTTAAATTTCTGTCCCTAGAAACAAGGAAGAGAGTGCTGGATTGCTATGTGATGTCAGTTCTTCAATATGTCAGTGAATGCTGGACAAGAAGTTTTTTCCTCATCTTCGATGAGGAAAAAACTTCTGCTGTTTTTTCTAAATATTAAATATCAGTTTACTTTTTTCCATCTTCTCTTGTTGCTCACATGTTTGGTCCATGGTATCCTCAGCATCCTTCTGTAGAACCACATTTTGGTTGCTTCGATCTTTCCTTATCTTTGATGAGATTCTCCAGCATTCGCTGACATATTGAAAGACAGACATCACATAGTAATCAGGTACTCTCTTTTTTGATTCCAGTGGAATGTTTCTGTCTCTCAATACTCTACCCAGCCTTTGGAATGCACCCTTGGCCATGCCAATACACCTTCAGATCTCCGTGTTACACTTCCCGTCCTCTGTTAGAAATACTTCCCAGGTATTTAAATTTCTGCACCTGCTTGATTTTAGTATCCCCGACTTGTAGTTGGCACTTTGGACTCTTCTTTTTACTGATGCAATGTCAATCGCCATCTTCTACCTTCTGTCTTGTTTAATCCAATTCAACTCTTGTTTTTTTCTCAATCCTCCCTATACTCAATTTTTCTATGAATTTCACACCCTGTAACCCCCTGCGTACTAGTGGCATTCCCGCCTTGCTTGGGTTCAAATTATTATATATGGATCAGGGTTTTGAAGAACCCCTTCCTGGATGACTTCATCATTTCAGATGTGTCGTACTCGCCACCCTTGGCAATGCGGGTTGGCAAAACTATTTAACCCGTAGCTAGAGGGAGGAGACGGATTAATACCTTTCAAAGACTATTTACTGGAATTCGAACTCGGCTCTAAGATTTCTCGTTCTGGGCCAATATCCACACGCACACACACTAGTGTGTGTGTGTGTGTGTGTGTGTGTGTGTGTGTGTGTGTGTGTGTGTGTGTCCGTTTTAAAAGCAATAATGTGATTGTGTACTACCCATAAATTATTTGGGCTTCGTTTACTATAGCACAAAGTTAAATTGGAAGAAATATATATTTGATCTTTTAAGAACCCTATAGATGTGGTACAAGGTCGAAAGTCTGGGACACCTAGTTAGGATCGAACTCATCATTCAGTTGTAATAGGTTCTAGCGTCGAGTTGCTCTGGAAGAAATATATATTTACAAATCATATCACCCCTAACAAGGCGGGACCGTCATTACTGCGTAGAGGGTTGCAGAGAGAGTGATAGAAGAGGAGAAAGAGAAAAAAGGATACAGAGAGTGTTGAAGCAGAGGTAAAAGTAGGGGTAAAAATAGGGGTAAAAGTATGGGTAAAAGTAAGAGTAACAGTAGGGGTAACAATAGGGGTAAAAACAGAGGTGAAAATAGGGGGTAAAAATATGAGTAAAAGTAAGTGTAAAAGTAGGAGTAAACGTATGGGTAAAAGTAGGGGTAAAATAGAAGCAAAAGTATGGGTAAAAATAGAGGTAAAAGTAGGAGTAAAAGTCGGGGTAAAAGTAGGGGTAAAAGTAGGAGTAAAAGTAGGTGTTAAAATAGAGGTAAAAGTAGGGGTAAAAGTAGGAATAAAAGTCGTGGTAAAAATAGGGGTAAAAGTAGGGGGTAAAAATATGAGTAAAAATAAGTGTAAAAGTAGGAGTAAAGGTATGCGTAAAAGTAGGGGTAAAAATAGAGGCAAAAGTATGGGTAAGAATAGAGGTAAAAGTAGAAGTAAAAGTCGGGGTAAAAGTAGGGGTAAAAGTAGGAGTAAAAGTCGGGGTAAAAGTAGGGGTAAAACTCGGGATAAAAGTAGAGGTAAAAGTAGGGGTAAAAGTAGGAGTAAGTGTCGTGGTAAAAATAGGGGTAAAAGTAGAGGTAAAATACGGATGGAAATTTGATAGTAGATGTGGTGCAATCGATATCGGCTTTGTTTCCAATAACCAGCTTTTATAAGCTCTTCAAAGGTCAGTGTTACCGATGAGGAATGCACAATTACTGCAGCCACCGGACCGGCCACTCCCCTCCCTTTTGGGCCGGGATTTAACATCCCAGTCTTCAGAATCTTAATCGCTTTGTACAGTAATATCATAGCAATCTAGATTTGTTCATAAAAGTGCAACGATAAACAGCGCTACATGAGCTCATTACACCAACACCAGAGCTGTTTTGACTTGTGCGCTGTATCATCTTCAGTGTAGCTACTAGTTTTTTTTTTTTTCGACTAGAGGGGTTTTATTTCCTTTCTTTTCTTTTTTTTTTCGACTAGAGGGGTTTTATTTCCTTTCTTTTTTTTTTTTTTTTTCGACTAGAGGGGTTTTATTTCCTTTCTTTTTTTTTTTTTCGACTAGAGGGGTTTTATTTCCTTTCTTTCTTTCTTTTTTTTTTCGACTAGAGGGGTTTTATTTCCTTTCTTTTTTTTTCGACTAGAGAGGTTTTATTTCCTTTCTTTTTTTTTTTCGACTAGAGGGGTTTTATTTCCTTTCTTTTTTTTTTTTCGACTAGAGGGGTTTTATTTCCTTTCTTTTTTTTTTTTTCGACTAGAGGGGTTTTATTTCCTTTCTTTTTTTTATTTCCTTTCTTTTTTTTATTTCCTTTCTTTTTTTTTATTTCCTTTCTTTTTTTCGACTAGAGGGGTTTAGAAAGCTGACAAAAGTAAACGAATTCTTTATGCATGGAACTGAATAAATCTCAAATATGGGTTGTAACAAAAAAGCAAACTATTTGACTTTAACGGGAGAGAGCTATGGGAGTAATAGTTAGTCTCCCTTTTCTGGGCATTATTACATCTGTGATATAATAACACCGTAGTTCAAGGACGGAACGGAAAGGATCAAAGGAAAATTAATGACAAACATCCTTTTTCACTATTTTTCAAATTTTTATAGGCCTCACCTATGTATAGACACATATAATCTCATCATCTTTTCAAAAATATGTCCCTGGAGGTAGGATTTGTGTTTAGGAAACAGGAAGAAGTCAGATGGAGCTAAGTCTGGTGAGTAAGGGAGATGGGGTAGCAATTCAAAGCCACAATTTAGCTGCTTTAGCTATTGCAACATGAGCAGTTTGAATGAGCCCATTATCCTGGAGCAAGAGCACACCTGTCCTCAACTTCCCTCTGTGTTTCGACTTGATTGCTTCCTTCTTTCTTCTTTTATGTGCCGTGTTCTTTCAGGACGTAGGTGATCATGGCTTTCCACATCTCACTGTCCCTGGTGGCTCTTAGCACGCTTTCTCCTGTTGCACCATGCAACCCTCGATCCGTCATCCACCTTATCAGGTCCTTCAAATATGTTATCCGCTGCTTTCCCCTGTCTCTTTTTCCCTCTATCTGGCCTGTTAGTAACAAGTTCTCCTAGCCCTCCTTCTTCATTGCATGTCCCAGTAATTTTGATTGTCTCTTCCTGATGCTCAGTATTAATTTCCTTTTCGTCTCCATCCTTTCCAAAATCTCGTCATTGCTCACATACTCGGTCCATGATATCCGCAGCATCCTTCTATAGAACCACATTTCAGTTGCTTCAAGTTTTTCCTTCATCTTCAAAGATATTGTCCAATATTCACTGCCATATTGAAAAACCGAGATCACATAGCAATCCAGTACTCTCTTCTTTGTTTCTATTGAAATTGTCCTGTTTTTTAATACTTTACTCAACTTCTGGAATGCTTCTTTCACCATGCCAATTTGCTTCGGATCTCAGTGTCGCACTTTCCGTCTTCTGTTAGAATACTTCCTAGGTATTTTGATTTCTGTACCTGCTTGATTTTAGAGTCCCTCACCTGTAATTGGCATTTTGGGCTGCCCTTGCTTCCTTCAATTGTCTTAATTCTGATGTATAGTACTGTCCATTAGTAGTTTTCCCATTTCCAGGTAGTCTATCATGATTACACTTTCAGAATAAAAAAAGAAACAGAAGCCATCACCTGGCCAACAGACGCGATCTCTTGGAATTTCTTCGGGTGTGGAGAACCATAGTGTTTCTACTGTTTGCTTTAAGTTCGAAGTGGTGAACACAGGTTTCATCTTAAGTTACTAATATGAGGTGGAAATTAACGGGGTCTCTCTGGAAGCGAGTCAGAAATGTCCTGGAAATGTCAAGATTTTTCAATCTCTACTCTGGAGTCAGCATTCTTGGAAACTATCTTGCAAACAGTTTGCTCGTCTCCAAGATTTCAGTTAAAAGAATATGGACCAAACCAGAACTGACACCTATGCACCTAGATCTCAGCTGAGCCTATCATCCAAAAACTATTCAGTGAATGGCATCAACTTGTTCATCAGTGGTTGGGGTTTTTGGACGACCTGACCGAGGGTCATCTTCTGTGCTGTCCCTGCCACGCTTGAATTGTGCAGCCAACTTCTTCGTAGTTTCATGGGATAGGGAGTCCTTTAACAAGTATCTGTATCATGTCCTCATGGATGTCCTTGGGTGCCATACCTTACTTTTGTCGATACTCTCTAACTCCTCGGGCCTCTGTTTTGCCCATTTTTAGATTTGTCACACACGTCTCACAATTCTATACGCCTCAGCTGCACGAGTATTAAGACTATTAATCTAGATTCATAAGAAGTGGTAGCGCGTTGTTACAACATTTTGCGTTGTGGTGCAGTGGATATACGCTCGGAATGAGAAATCGGGGAGCCGAGTTCAAATTCCAGTTGAATTCCTTGCATTCACTTACGCGCAAATAACCTTGGAAAACATATTGATCCATCTCATTCCTCTAGTTATGGGTTAAATAACAGGACAGATTGGGTTCTATAGAAATTATTTATACTACTGACGAGTGGACAGAATGATTACCGAGGGTCCGTTTACGAAACTCTGAAGTTGGAATGCTGAAGGCCACAATAATCAGCTAATTAAAAATTTTATATTTTTGTTAATCATCATGGTCTGTCTGTCTGTTTGTCACTGTCTCTCTCTCTCTTTCTCTCTCTCTCAATCTCTCTCTCTCTCTCTATATATATATATATATATATATAGCGTTGGTGCAGTGGATATCGACTCGGAACAACAAATCGAAGAGCAGATTCTTGTGTTCACTTAGTCGCAAACACCCTTGGTAAAGGTATTAATCCCTCTCTTCCCTCCAGTTATGGGTTAAATAACAGAACAGATTGGGTACCATAGCCTTGGCCGGCAACCAGTCTACCGCAGAAAGCTAATGGCAACCTACTGCGGGATAATCTTCTGTCCAGACAAAAGCTTTCAGCAAGATGGGTCCCAAGAATGCTGACACCAGAGCAGAGATTGAAAAATCCAGGATATTTAAGACAGATAGATAACTGACTGTGATCGACACATAGCTAACTACCTACATGGATAGACAAATAACTGACTGTGATAGATAGATAGATAGATAGATAGATAGATAGATAGATAGATAGATAGGAGAAGAATGAAAATAGATAGATAGATAGATAGATAGATAGATAGATAGATAGATAGATAGATAGATAGGTGAAGAATGAACATAGATAGATAGATAGATAGATAGATAGATAGATAGATAGATGGTGATGCGAAGCACGTGAACGGACTGAAATTAAACCAATTTCGACCAGCTAATAAACTTATCTCATCAGACCATTATATATTTCGTACAAAATTTTCTCCATAAAAATTTTCAAATATATAGAAATCAAGTAACATGACCCAGAATAGATATCTTTACTTTTAACTTATACGGAACACTAAGGTTAGGGTAGAAAAGTACATTGAGCAAAATGTGTGACCATAAAACCATACACATCCACCGACATGAACACGAGTTTGCATAGACATATATACATATATATGAATATCCGCACATACATGCATACACATATATGCAGGTACACATGCATACGTATACATATATATACATATACACACATTCATCCATATACACATTCATATATCTTATATATGTGCGCGTGCGAGCGTGCGTGCGTGTGCATGTATGTATGTATATTAAACATTTCACTCTAAGCAAAGCAATAGAGCAACTAAGACAGATTCAGATAGATAGATAGATAGATAGATAGATTTGAACAGGCTGAGATAGATAGATAGATAGATAGATAGATAGATAGATAGATAAGAATAGAATGACAATGAACAGAATGAGATAGATAGATAGATAGATAGATAGATAGATAGATAGATAGATAGATAGATAGATTTGAACAGGCTGAGATAGATAGATAGATAGATAGATAGATAGATAGATAGATAGATAGATAGATTTGAACAGACTGAGATACATAGTTAGAAAGAAAGAAAGAAAGAAAGAAAGAAAGAAAGAAAGAGACTGAGATAGATAGATAGATAGATAGATAGATAGATAGATAGATAGATAGATAGATAGATAATGAACAGAATGACATAGATAGATAGATAGATAGATAGATAGATAGATAGATAGATAGATAGATAGATAGATTTGAACAGGCTGAGATAGATAGATAGATAGATAGATAGATAGATAGATAGATAGATAGATAGATAGATAGATAGATAGATAGATAGTAAGTACAGGCTTAGATCTGAACTGGCATTGAGAAAAAGCGAGAAACATAAAACCATCAAATATTAAACCAGAAAGCAACTGAACCTATGACGCGAAATGCACATGCGCATTGGTCCATGTCTTCCCTCCCTCCAAAATATTACTCTTCCTCCACCTACCACATGTTATCGATCATTAATTTTATGAATGACGTAGAAACTGTAGTAACAACAGTTGTGAGATTGTTTGTCCCTGTTGGTTGGTGTCTTCTGATAACGCGAACATCCATTCATAAAAATCAATTCACACTCGCCCACGGAATCACGCCCACGCAAAAGGAAACGTTCAAGGATCGTTCAGTGGTTAGAACAACGGTATGGTAATTGGGAGGTTTGATACTCACTACAAAATTGTAATTCGTCTAAGGCTCCTAATTGTTCCAAGATTATCAAGAAGATTATTGTTTTTTTGTTTTGTTTTTTAATCTTAAAAATAGGTTTCTTTGAATCAGTGTAGATTTTATGACGGTGTTTAAAAAGGTGTTCGTGTAACAGTCGAGACAAAACTAGTATCTATCTATCTATCTATCTATCTATCTATCTATCTATCTATCTATCTATCTATCTATCTATGATGAGCGTTGTGGGGCAGTGGATATCGACTCGGAACAACAAATCGGGGTGCCGAGTTTGAATTCCAGTTGAATTCCTTGCATTCACTTACGCACAAATACCCTTGGGAACGGTATTAATCTACTCTCCAATTATGGGTTAAATAATAGGAAAGATTGAGTTCTATAGCCTTGGTTGGCAACCAGCCTACCGCAGAAATCTAATGGCAACCTACTGCAGGATAATCTTCTGCCCAGTTAGTCATATCTCTTTCGAGACATGATCTCCCAAAGCGTGTATCATGTATGGCACTTAACAACTAGCTGACAGACTGATCTATTTGTTTCTTTAATTTTTTTTAAAGGAAAACGGGAAATGAGGGGCGAAAAGAAAAAATAAAGGGGATAGGGGGAGAAGTTATAGAAGAGAGGGTGAGGAAAAAGAAGAAAATAAGACAGAGAAAAGCGGGAAATGTGTGTTGGATATGCAGACGTAACAACCGGAGATGGTGGAGAGGATGTCATAGATACATAAAAAGAAAAAAGAAAAAGAAAAAGTGGGGGAAAAGTGTTGGGGGTTAACTATTTGCCCATAGCTGGGTCCCTAACATGTTCTACCACCCCGGGTCAGGGTGGATCTGGGAACAACAGCAATTAAAAGGTGGTTCCATGCTGCCCACAGCAAACCCCAATCAGAAGCCTTGCTGTCTGAAGCAATTTACCGTCATACTCAGAACCCCTTCTTTATCTATCTGTTTATTTATTTGTGTGTGTGTGTGTGTGTGTGTGTGTGTGTGTGTGCTGAATCCGACCGTGGAATAGACCAATGGCTTCTGTTATCAATTATAGGCATTTAAGGATATTTGTGGAGATTTCATAGTTTATTTTGTTCAGGTTAGGTTTCAACAGTTTTATGTATGCATGAGTTTGTTGATGCTTGGAAATCTTCCATGTAAACAAAAACAGTCAGTCATTATTGTTTGTCCGTGAATTGTTATAATGTAATTAACATCTTTGGAAATGGCTTGTGTAATCCGAAAGCTTAGATTGGATTATAAAAAAAATTGTTTCAATATTGTGATTTTCTTTCTTCATTTAATGATAATGCTATTAAGCTTATCACAGAATATGAAAAGAAATTACATAAAATAGACAAAACTTGTCTATTGAACAGGTTAAGAGGCTCATCCCTTGTTCCCTGTTTAGGATGTGGTTTCCGGCTTTCTCTTTTCCAGTCTTCTCGCTTTGTTTTTTTGTTGTTTTTTTTTTTCAATTGGAGCAGATAGATCTATCTATCGCCCGGTTCGCACTCCACCCACGTCTATTGAACAGGTTAAGAGGCTCATCCCTTGTTCCCTGTTTCGGATGTGGTTTCCGGCTTTCTCTTTTCCAATCTTTTCACTATTACGTAGCCCCCTGCACATCAGTGCCGTTACCGCCTTGCTCGGGGTGATACGATTAAAAAAAAAATATCATTTAATGAAACATGTATCATTGAAAAAATGCTGCCTAAATACACACAATATATATATATATATATATATATATATATATTCCTTAAGGTACCCAACTACTTTCAACCGCTTTTCGAGATCATCTTCATGGCTGTGAGTTATAGTCACAAATGTCTTGTTTCCGTTTGTTCAGAGTTGTTAGGTTATCATTAGTTACTTCAATCTGTCTTTTCACAAGGTTACGCTTAAATTGCCAGGTAATGTTGCTATGATGAGCTGCTGAATTATATAATTTAAAATTTGTGTATTTCGGCAGCAAATTTTCTTTTAATATGTTTGCTTATTTTTAATAAAACCCGTTCATATTCACGGATAACCTTTCGCGTATTACAATCAAAAGATGTCAGAAATGAGCTGTAGCGTTGACAGATGTTATTTTCATTTGTTTCATAAGGTACCCAAGTACTTTCAACCTTTTTCCGAGATCATCTTCAGGAGTGTGAGTTGTTTCCGTTTGTTGAGCGTTGTTAGGCTATCATTAGTTACTTCAACCTGCCTTTTCATACACATACACACACACACACACACACACACATACATATATATAGTCATCCGCAGACATATCTGTTTCGATGTATCACAGCTCATCAGTACGATTAGACTCCGATTGCTTTTTTTTAACTCAGGATTGAAACCCGACCGAATTGGCGTCAGGCGGCGATTCTACCTCTGGGCTATAACGAGAGATTGAAAAAAGAATGGGTAAAACAGATATACAGTCAGATATATTACAAATAAAGCTTCAGTCAGGTGCCATACGCGATACACGCTTGGGCGATCATGTCTCGAAAGAGACATGACTGACCGGGCAGAAGATTATCCCGCAGTAGGTTGCCATTGCTTTCTGCGGTAGACTGGTTGCCGACCAAGGCTATAGAATCCAATCTGTCCTGCTATTTAACCCATAACTGGAAGGAAGAGACGGATTAATACCTTTCCCAAGGGTATTTGCGCGTAAGTGAATACAATGGATTCAACTGGAATTCGAACTCGGCTCCCCGGCTTCTCGTTCCGAGCCGATATCTGGACCACAACGCACATTCGAATAAAGGTTACTCGTCATAATAATCAAGTTTTGTTTTAGGAGTACAAAGGAATCTACTTGCACATACTAGTCGTGCTGATAAGTTTTCGGCCTGACGAAGAAATCTCTTTTAAAATGTTCTGACGTTTTGGCCATTTTGGGTGATGTCTTGTATCGGTGCGGATTCCTGCAAAAGGAAATGGCGGATGGCGGTCTCCCGTCTTAGAAAAAACATCAGATAATTAATTAAGTACATCAACATTTCTACGTGTTTCAGTTAATAATCTTGTCGCTTTCTTTACATCAGGTTTAGTTTGTCTCTACGGTGGGAATCATGCAACATCACTAGACTAATTCTTACTGCGCATAAAAGCAACGGCGGGAGAAAGAAAGAAAGAAAGAAAGAATTTTGAGGGAGAGAATAGATAGATAGATAGATAGATAGATAGATAGATAGATCAAGAAACAAAAATAAAAAAGACATAGATGCATACATACGTACATATAGGGATAAAAAAAGAAAGAATATAAAGAAATAGATAAAGAAAGAGACACTAATAGATAGATAGATAGATAGATAGATAGATAGATAGATAGATAGATAGATAGATAGATAGAAACAGACTGAAATAGATAGATAGATAGATAGATAGATAGATAGATAGATAGATAGATAGAAAGAAACAGACTGAAATAGATAGATAGATAGATAGATAGATAGATAGATAGAAAGAAAGAAAGAAAGAAAGAAAGAAACAGACTGAAATAGATAGATAGATAGATAGATAGATAGATATAAACAGACTGAAATAGATAGATAGATAGATAGATAGATAGATAGATAGATAGATAGATAGATAGATAGATAGATAGATAGATAGATAGAAACAGACTGAAATAGATAAATAGAAAGAAAGAAAGAAAGAAAGAGCAGTTTTTTTCTTCCCTTTGGTTATTTATCTACTTTTATTAATCAATTGAAACCTGGATATTCTTGTGTGACGCCATATCTCGTCAGCAGCTCCAGGAAAATAACTGTTTCCTTTCTCCCTTTCTCTGTAACTGCGAATTGTCTTCAGCAAGTATTGAACACTCGGTGTCACTATAAGTGCAAAGGACAAAGAAGTCTCCCGAGAGAGAGAGGAAAGGAGAGAGATTTCCTTACGAGTTTCCGTATTGTTCACACTACAACGATAATCGCGCCGTAGACGCCGAGTATGTAGTTCCTACCCTAACATATTTTTTCTTCTCACACGTACAGTAACATGTGTGTGGCGTTCAATAACTGACACCACAAGTCCTCTAGTCTAAGATTCTAACCACTGAGCTATCTCCATAAATTGTTTCGACGTAATGATATTACATTCGGTCAGAGTGTCTTTGACTTGCAGACAGACCCAAAAAAGAAATCAATATTTCTGAATGAATTATAGCTCATTCATGGAAACACTGCGAATACTACTACCAGTCGCTTAGCTAGTTTTGCCAACATACGACATCGACTGAACCAAACTTGTTTGAAACCAAAATCTATGACAATGAATCTAGCAATACCGCGTACTACTACTACCAGCTCACCTGTTCTACCAACTTGCCTAGATCGATCGATCGATCGATCTATCTATCTATCTATCTATCTATCAATTTCAGTCTGTTTACATCTATCTATCTATCTATCTATCTATCTATCTATCTATCTATCTACCTACCTATTTCAGTCTCTTTCTTTCTTTCTTTCTATCTAAGTCTGTTTCTTTCTTTCTTTCTTTCTATCTATCTATCTATCTATCTATCTATCTATCTATCTATCAATTACAGTCTGTTTCTATCTATCTATTTCAGTTTGTTTCTATCTATCTATCTATCTATCTATCTATCTCAGTCTGTTTCTATCTATCTATATATCTATCTAAATCTGTTTCTATCTATCTATCTATCTATCTATCTATCTATCTACCTCAGACTGTTCATTATCTATCTATCTATCTATCTATCTATCTATCTATCTATCTATCTATCTATCTCAGTCTGTTTCTATCTATCTATATATCTATCTAAATCTGTTTCTATCTATCTATCTATCTATCTATCTATCTACCTCAGACTGTTCATTATCTATCTATCTATCTATCTATCTATCTATCTATCTATCTATCTATCCCTTTCTGTGAATAAATCGAACATCTTGGCATTTCGTAACCTTTCATGCTATTTATTCAAAGATATGTGTTTTGGCTCTTGAAGGCGCCAATCAAGAAACGAATCCTCTGAAACATCCGCTGAAGACATTGTGACCTTTTATTGTTTCAATTGACCTGTAAATTAGTATTTACGAGAAAGATCCGGGAAATTTTCAATTTTTTCTGTTTGATTTTCCTGATGAATCTTAACACCTAATTCTTGAGCTACTGATTGGATAAGACCATGTTGAGAACAACGGCAATAAAATATTCGCAGAAATTCTATTATCGCATTGTTAAATATTTGAGCCGAACAAAATTTATCAAAATATTTCAATAATAATCATAAATATGAATTCCGGTGGTTTTTGAAGAAGTGGATAGATATGAAGAAATTTGAAATCAATAACTATTCACTAAAAGGGGCGTTAAACCCCTCTATTTTCACTTTCTTTCATTTTCCCACTGAAGCAAAGTAGCGTTTTCCCTCTTTCCACGCGATCAAAATGACATAGTCCATTATTTATTAGTTATTGCCAGAAGACATTAAAAACCTCTGTCTTTCTTTCTTTCTTTCATTTTCTCATTGAAACCAAGTAGCAATTTGTCCCCCTTTCCACAAGATCCAAATGACAGAGTCCATTATTTATTAAGTATTTCCGGAAAACATTCCCTTTCAATATTTATTTTTGTCTTTTGGAACCACTAGTCTCCCTGTTAGACTAATTTTGAAATAAGGGGGAAAAATGATCTCTGTTTCTTTGCCATATTCTTTGCTTTCTTTTAATATTTTCCTTTCAGATTTAGTGTGTTGTTGTTGTTGTTGTTGTTATTGTTATTATTATTATTAGTAGTAGTAGTAGTAGTAGTAGTAAAATTTGAGATGTAATATCTAAGAGTTATAATTCTAACACTTCCCCCTCTCCCCTCTCTTCCTGTGAATCCACGTGCGACCTTTTTATTCTCTGACTGGCGTCTTTCTAAAGCATAGACGAATCGGGAAATATCCAAATGAAAACAGAAGTCCAGCCTTTGAGAAGGTCGAAAAATTCAAAGAAATTTCAATCTTCTGTTTACGGGTAATGTTAATCTATAGCTTTGGAACCACTAGTCTCCCTGTTAGACTAACCTTGAAATAAGGGGAAGAAAAAATGTAGCACGAGACCAAAGTTGGGGATGGGGAAGGCTGGTCTTCAACTATCTTAACATTATACCTAGCTAGACTCAATCACTGACCCAAACATTCCGCAGTATACCTTGCAGCAAAACAACACTTTCATACTCACCTTTCTTACAACGTCCACCATAATACCCCAATGTCTCCATGAAGTCCTAACTAGCAACCCCATATGTACAATTTTATCTGTTGGGGAGGGGAATAACAATTTTTAAAATACCCCAATAATTATTCACCTGCAAAACAACTATATACAAGAAACTAAACAAAACAGGTGTTAGTAATGAATCCCTCACCCACGAATCCTTACTTGTGATAGATATATATATATCCGTTAACTGGACGAAATCGATGCGGGACTATAAACATATGAACCGATCATTCATCCAAGCACTCACACAAACATACACACATCCAAACACAAAAACAAATACGAAAATCACACCCGAAATACGAAGGGCGACTCGCACCTACCAGAGAACTGAGATCTCTGGCCACCTAAACAGAGGGAAGGGAGGAAGAATTAAACAAAGAAAGTAGGAACAGAAATAAAACGGGCCGATGACCATACAAACCCTAGCTAAGTAAATCAGAAATGAAAACTAAAAAACAAAATCAGGTCTACTCTAGTCTAAAACTAAAACTGGGATGCCAATGTTCAACACAGACAGAACAATATCCTGATGCCTAACCGGCATCGAAATGCCACTCCAAGTCGGCTCATCTCACTCGACACAAACGCGCAAGATTCACCCACCTTTTGCCGAACTCTGATGAGGGGAGCCGCCTTTCCGTCCTAATCTTGACTTTAAGCTGACGCTTAATGAATAAGATCAGTTGGGAAGAGGTGAACTTCTTTCAAACTTTCATTTTCTCACTGAAACCAAGTAGTGTCTTTTCCCGTTTCCAAGATACCAAAACGGAATAGTGCATTGTTTATGAGGTATTGGGCAAGATACATTAAATGCTACCTTCCCTTATTTTTTTTTTCTTTTTTCATTTTCTCACTGAAACCAAGTAGTGTCTTTTCCTCTCCTTCTACGCGATTGAAACGGAATAGCCTATTATTTATGAGAGATTGTTGGCAAGAGAAGTTAAACACATCTATCTTTACTTCTTTCTTTCTTTTTTCTTTCTTTCTTTTTCTCACAGAAACCAAGTAGTGTCTTTTCCCCTCTTCCCACGTGATTATAATGGGAGAATATATTATTTAAGAGATATGGCCAGGAGACGTTAAACACTTCTACCTTCACTTCTTGCATTCATTTTCTCACTGAAACCAAGTAGTGTCATTGCCTCTCTTTCCACGTGATCAAAGCGGAATATTCCATTATTTATGAGGTATTGGCGGGATATACTACACACTTCTATCTTTCCTTCTTTCTTCTTTTCTCTCTTTCTTTCTTTCTTTTTTCTTTTTATCTGTATTTCTTTCATATGCTCAGTGAAACCAAGTAATGTTTTCCTCTCTTGCCACGCTATCAAAACGAAACTGTCAGTTATTGATTATGAATTGGCAAGAGACGTTAAACACTTCTATCTTTAGTATTTATCTGTATTTCAGAGATGAAGTAGTATTTACAGTATTTACATTATTCGAACTATTGTCCTCATCTTTGTTGCTATTTGTACGACGTTTCGGCCGTTATAAACTCCGGCATTTTTCAAGTGCTAGGGATTTCGAACCGAACCCTTTATTATTAGTGGATATAGACGTTGGTTAGTTCCTGTGACTTGACCCAAAAAGTTGTGAGTTCAATACCAGGCTACAGCAGTGGTGAACGAGTAACTTACAGGGTTAGAGGGAGATAACTCATGAGTATCAAAAAAAGGCACTACTACGCAAGGAATGAGAATGATATACGCCAGTGATTGTAATAAAGGGTTCGTTTCGAAATTCCTAGCACGTGAAAAATGCCGGATTGTATAACGGCCGAAACGTCGTACAAATGGCAACAAAGATGAGGACAATAGTCCGAATAAGGCAAATACTTTTTTATTTCTTTCTTTTCTTTTTTTCTTTCTTTCCTTTTTTTCTTTCTTTCATTTTTTCACTGAAACAAAATAAAGTCTTTTTTCACTCTTTCCACCGGATCTAAAAGGAGTAGTTTATTATTTATTAGGTATTAGCAAGGAACGTTAAACATATTTCACTTCTTTCTTTCTTTCTTTTCTTTTTTTTCTTTCGTTCTTTCTTTCTTTCTTTCTTTCTTTCTTTCGTTCTTTCGTTCTTCCTTTCTTTCTTTATATCTTTCTTTCGTTCTTTCTTTCTTTCTTTCTTTCTTTCCTCCTTTCTTTCTTTCCTTCTTTCTTTCTTTCTTTCGTTCTTTCTTTCTTTCCTTCTTTCTTTCTTTCGTTCGTTCTTTCTTTCCTTCTTTCTTTCTTTCCTTCTTTCTTTCTTATTCGCACTGAAATCAAGTAGTGTTTTCCCCTCCTTCCACCCTATCAAAATGGGATAATCCATTATATATGATGTATTAGCTGGAGATATTACTGTCTTCTAGCTTGCTTTCTTTCTTTCATATTTTCACTGAAACCAAGTAGTGTCTTATCCTCTCTATCCACGCGATCAAAATGTATTAGACCATTATTCGTGAAGTATTTGCAAACGTCAAACACTTCTACCTTTCTTTCTTTCTTTCTTTCTTTCTTTCTTTCTTTCTTTCTTTCTTACCTTCCTTCTTTTTTTCGTTCATTTTCTCACTGAAACCAAGTAGTGTCTTTTTTTCTCTATCCACGCGATCAAAACGGAATATCCAATTATTTATGAAGCACTAGCAAGGAACGTTAACATTTCTACTTTAATTTCTTTCTTTTTTCTTTCATTTTCTCACTGGTACCAGACAGTGACTTTTCTCCTCTTTCCACGGGATCAAAATACTTTTTTTTCTTTCGTTCTTTCTTTCTTTCTTTCCTCTTTCTTTCTTTCTTTCCTTCTTTCTTTCTTTCTTTCTTTCCTTCTTTCTTTCTTTCGTTCTTTCTTTCTTTCGTTCTTTCTTTCTTTCTTTCTTACCTTCCTTCTTTCTTTCTTTCTTTCTTTTTTCATTTTCTTTCTTTATTTCTTTATTTCCTCCTTTCTTTCTTTCTTTCTTTCTTTCTTTCCTTCTTTCTTTCTTTCGTTCTTTTTTTCCTTCTTTCTTTCTTTCGTTCTTTCTTTCTTTCCTTCTTTCTTTCTTTCGTTCTTTCTTTCTTTCTTTCTTTCTTTCTTTCTTACCTTCCTTCTTTTTTTCTTTCATTTTCTCACTGGTACCAGACAGTGACTTTTCTCCTCTTTCCACGGGATCAAAATACTTTTTTTTCTTTCGTTCTTTCTTTCTTTCCTCTTTCTTTCTTTCTTTCCTTCTTTCTTTCTTTCTTTCTTTCCTTCTTTCTTTCTTTCGTTCTTTCTTTCTTACCTTCCTTCTTTCTTTCTTTCTTTCTTTCTTTCTTTTTTCATTTTCTTTCTTTATTTCTTTATTTCCTCCTTTCTTTCTTTCTTTCTTTCCTTCTTTCTTTCTTTCGTTCTTTTTTTCCTTCTTTCTTTCTTTCGTTCTTTCTTTCTTTCCTTCTTTCTTTCTTTCCTTCTTTCTTTCTTTCTTTCTTTCTTTCTTACCTTCCTTCTTTTTTTCTTTCATTTTCTCACTGGTACCAGACAGTGACTTTTCTCCTCTTTCCACGGGATCAAAATACTTTTTTTTCTTTCGTTCTTTCTTTCTTTATTTCCTCTTTCTTTCTTTCTTTTCTTCTTTCTTTCTTTCTTTCTTTCCTTCTTTCTTTCTTTCGTTCTTTCTTTCTTTCGTTCTTTCTTTCTTACCTTCCTTCTTTCTTTCTTTCTTTCTTTCTTTCTTTTTTCATTTTCTTTCTTTATTTCTTTATTTCCTCCTTTCTTTCTTTCTTTCTTTCCTTCTTTCTTTCTTTCGTTCTTTTTTCCTTCTTTCTTTCTTTCGTTCTTTCTTTCTTTCCTTCTTTCTTTCTTTCGTTCTTTCTTTCTTTCTTTCTTTCTTTCTTACCTTTCTTCTTTTTTTCTTTCATTTTCTCACTGGTACCAGACAGTGACTTTTCTCCTCTTTCCACGGGATCAAAATACTTTTTTTTCTTTCGTTCTTTCTTTCTTTCTTTCCTCTTTCTTTCTTTCTTTCCTTCTTTCTTTCTTTCTTTCTTTCCTTCTTTCTTTCTTTCGTTCTTTCTTTCTTTCGTTCTTTCTTTCTCGCCTTCCTTCTTTCTTTCTTTCTTTCTTTTTTCATTTTCTTTCTTTATTTCTTTATTTCCTCCTTTCTTTCTTTCTTTCTTTCCTTCTTTCTTTCTTTCGTTCTTTTTTTCCTTCTTTCTTTCTTTCGTTCTTTCTTTCTTTCTTTCGTTCTTTCTTTCTTTCCTTCTTTCTTTCTTTCGTTCTTTCTTTCTTTCTTTCTTTCTTTCTTTCTTACCTTCCTTCTTTTTTTCTTTCATTTTCTCACTGGTACCAGACAGTGACTTTTCTCCTCTTTCCACGGGATCAAAATGGACTTGTCCATTATTCATGAGGTATTGGCAGGATACATTAAACGCTATCAAAACAGAATTAATCATTATTTAACATATATTTGCAACAGACGTTAAACACTTCTATCTTCATTTCTTTCTGTTGTTTATTATCTCACTGTTGTGTCTTTTCCTCTCTTTCCACACGATCAAAATGGAATATCCCAATGTTTATGACGTATTGGCAAGCGACATTAAAAGTATTGGCAGAGCGTAACGTTCGTGCAAGTGGGGGATACTAAAATCAAGCAGGTACAAATATTTAAATATCTGGGAAGTGTTCTAACAGAAGACTGACGAAAGGTGCGACACAGAAATCCGAAGGCGAATTGACATGGCGAAGGACGCGTTCCAGAAGTTGAGCAGAGTATTAAGAGACAAGAAAATTTCACTAGAAACAAAGAAGAGAGTACTGGATTGCTATGTGTTGTCAATTCTTCAATATGGCAGTGAATGATGGACAATTTCATCGAAGATGAAGGAAAACCT
The DNA here is from genome assembly GCA_037127315.1 of Ascarosepion bandense. Classification (NCBI taxonomy): domain Eukaryota; kingdom Metazoa; phylum Mollusca; class Cephalopoda; order Sepiida; family Sepiidae; genus Ascarosepion; species Ascarosepion bandense. The sequence goes on from JBBBDQ010000496.1 coordinate 410,182, forward strand.
TGAGGCAGCTGAAATGTGGTTCTACAGAAGGATGCTGCGAATATCATGGATCGAGCGTGTGAGCAATGATGAGGTTTTGAAAAGGATGGAAACGAAAATGAAATTAATACTGAGCATCAGGAAGAGACAGCTGAAGTTCCTGGGACATGCAATGAAGAAGGAGGGCTGATACTAACAAGCCAGGTAGAGAGAAGGAGAGACAGGGGAAAACAGCGTTGCTTGTGCAGGTGGATGGCGGAACGGGGGTTGCGCGGTGTAGCAGGTGAAAGCGTGCTGAGAGCCACCAGGGATAGGGAGACGTGAAAAGCCATGATCGCCTACGTCCAGAAGGGACAAGGCACAAAGAAGAAGAAGAAGAAGAAGACCTTTTTTTACCATTCAGTTAAGTTGTATTTTACAAGAAATCTGTGTATTAAAAAAACAATAGGAGACGGATGAATTTCATAACTGATGAATTGGTTTCAGCCACCGTCATCGCCCAGCCTTCCAGTACGTGATCCTTACATCCTCGGACTGCGATGTGTGGGAAACTGACCCAGACTGTCTCGAGAAGGTTGTTTATATAACCGTCTGTGCAGCGTTCTCGTGTTCATGCTTGCAATGGCGATTGCAAGAGATGTACACTACTGGCCATAATGATTAGGCCACCCCAGTTTTTAAAAGAAATGATGCATTTCATACTATTTTTAGTATTTATTGCCAAGTGGAAAATTCTAAATGAAAATAGAATGGTTATTTTGTTATTTTTACTTTGTAAAATTTTACAAGGCAAGGAAGCAAAGATGAACTCGTCCGAATCACCCTAAATTTTCTTCATTCTTTCAATGATGAAACTACAATTATAAGTAATTATTAAATATTTATAAATTTATTTGATGCACATGTTATTGTGCAATATTAACAAAAGAACCATTCTATTTTCATTTACAATTATTCACTCAGCAATAAATACTAAAAAATAGTATTTTGCCTTCCATTAGCATGACCTACACGAGTCCACGAGTCAAGTGTGACGATTGCGTTTGGCATGAATCAGACTGTCGCCTCTGGGTGTTGACTTCAATTTCCACTTATATATTTACGTACTACTATCCCTGATATTGAGCAATTTAGCTCATAAATATTTTATATTTGCCGTGTCCCTTCAGATCGTAGGCGGATATTGCTCTCCACATCTCCCAATCTCTTGTAGCTTTTAACAGCCTTTCTCTTGTTACTCCCCCAGAACCCTCCTTTGACATCCACTTGCTTAAGTCCATCAAGTATATCACACGTTGTTTTTCTCTATCTCACTTTCCTTTTATCGGTCCGGTGAGTATCAGATTCTCCAAGCTCTCCTTCCTCATTACATGTAGAAATTTCAGCTTCCTTTCTTCTTTTTTCTTCTCCAAAACCACGTCATTAGCTAAATTTATATATATATATATATATATATATATATATATATATATATATATATATATATATATATATTAGAAAAAATAGGATTGTTCCAACGAGAGAAATTGGTATAGAATAAAAATTAAATAAAAAGTGTGAGAGTCCGTTATGGAAACTTAATGTATCATAACATGTATAATAACAACAACAATAAATATACACTTTAAACAAAACGTTCACGGCTTCTCACACTTTTTATTTTATATATATATATATATATATATATATATATATATATATGAATTTTTATTTTTAACATTATTATTTTTTAATATTTCGTATTTGAGTGAAATATATATATATCAACAGTACATTATAATTTTCACTGGCCTGGTTTGAGAAATAGTTTGGAAAATATCTATCTTCCGGCATACGCCACATGAATCAGCACGATATGTCGTCTTTAGATCAGACGGGTCTTACCAATCGACCCACGAAATATTTCATACAAACAAGATTAAATTTAACCTTCATATAGGTATTCTCCTGACTTTTTATCGAACGATTAATATCTGCTCAGATTGTGACGAATATAAACAAACTCAACATTACCGAGTTATAACGGAAATTTACGAAACAGGCATTAGCCGACATACTAGCATTTTTATTTGTTTTAACATTATTATTTTTTAATGGATACTTGTATTTATTAAATTTCTGCATAAGCGGTAGGATCACATATTTGGCTTTCAACGAATTTCCATCTAACCAACATTCTTTCTTCATTTATATTGCCCTGTCCCTCTTTTACTGATAATTATTTTTTTAACCTCAATTTAGCTCTGATGAGCGAGGTTCGAAACCGGTTGGCTATCCTGTTTTTATCATTTTATTTTTTTAACTATTATTATGAGTGGTAATAAAAAATGTTGGCTTTTTGTAAAATTCTTTACCACCAACCGTATTGTCGCCGACTGACGCCAATTCGGTCGGGTTTCGAGCCTGGGTTAGGGAGCAATCGGAGTCTAACCGTACTGATGAGCTGTGTTACAGCGAAACAGATCTGTCTGCGGATGACAATATTTACGCTCTCACACCATGATTGAGCACTCTGGAGGAGGAGTAGACTTTGAAAAACAGTAGCCACTCTAGCGTGAACGCATCGCTCATTCATTAAAAATGAATTGGAGCACTCTAGCTGCTGGGTGCGTAATATGATATGCGCTAAAAAAGACCGCTTTCTTCGTGGAAGAAAGCGGTCTTTTTTAGCGCATATCATGTTAAATTTAACAGTATATGTTGAGAAAATTATCTGCTGCCTCGATACACTAAACTGTACTGATGGCCTGTGATACAGCGAAACAGATCTGTCTGCGGATGACTATATATATATATATATATATATATATATATATATATATATATATGGTGGCCCAGGGGTATAGTCGCCGACTGACGCCAATTCAGTCGGCGTTTCGAGCAATCGGAGTCTAACCGTACTGATGAGCTGAAGGCAGACATTTTAGCGAGTATATCATTACACACGCCCAATAGCTAGAGTGCTCTAATTCATTATTGAATGAGCGATGCGTATATGCCGGAGTAGCTACCGTTTTCAAAGTCTCCCACTATTCCAGGGTGTGAGAGCGTATATATATATATTCTAAACATATCCTGTTAAATATAAGAGACAATGAATGTCTATTATGTTTCTTAGAAAAACATGGCAATGTAGGTAATATCAGACAGATTTTAGTCAACAATACAATAATCCTTACTCATACACGCAGTAAAAAGAACCTTCAGATATTGGAGGCCATCTACATTTAATCTAAACAACCCACACTTAATAAAATCACGTTTAAATCTGGTCATAACACATTACATTGCATTTAAATATATGGTTCTGTTATCATTTGGAGCTCTCACGCCGTGTGACGTCATAGAACCGCATTACAAATTTACGAACTCTGTTTGCTATTTTTAGTAATTGTTATCGTTGCTTAGCAAAGTTTTATGTCAACACAAGATAAATTCGTCGCTGATGGTGGATGTTTTTGTGTTAACGTACTTGTAACCTCTCTGAAGATGGCTCATGTAAGTCGAAAGCTTAGAACCAACTTAATAAAAAAATATCCAAATGTTGAAGAATTTTTGTCTTTATTTTCACATGAAATTCAAGCGAAAATACGATGTTTAGAACGGCTCATGATTAAACATAATAGACATTCATTGCCTGTTAAATTTAACAGTATATGTTGAGAAAATTATCTGCTACCTCGATACACTAAACCGTACTGATGACCTGTGATACAGCGAAACAGATCTGTCTGCGGATGACTATATATATATATATATCGTAATTTTTATTATTATTATTGCATACTGCCACTTGATAGCTATAAAGTTTTGGTGCTAAGCTAAAATACCATTTATTATCTACTTTTCTATTGATCACTTTTTAAAGTAAATTTCTAAACATGGAAAATATTTCCATTATATATATATATATATATATATATATATATATAGTCATACGCAGACAGATGTTTCTCTGTATCACAGCTCATCAGTACGGTTAGACATCCGATTGCTTTTTACCCAGTATTGAAACCCGACCGAATTGGCGTCAGTCGGCGATTCTACCTCTGAGCTACGGGCGCTCTGTAGAAGGAGGCAGACGTCTTAGCGTCTATATTATCATTATACACGCCCAACCTAAACATATTTATAAATAGAACTTTGTGTGTGTGTGAGTGTGTGTCTGTGTGGGTTACCTATAGACTCCGAAACGGCTGAACCGATTTTCTTGAAAATTTACACAGTTGTATTATAAGCGTCTGCGAGTGTTCTTAGCTAGGTTTTGTGTCGAGGTACCCCCGATAAATATCGAAAATTGATAATCGAAAAAATCGGGTTATAGAAAGAGTGGACCAATTTTAATCAAATTTCAGACACTCATAGACAAAGACATAAGAAACGATATTCAGAAGTTTCAAGGTTGCAGTTCTTACAATAGTGCAGACAATCGATAATATATATATATATATATATATATATATATATATATATATATATATATATATATATAAGGCAAGATGTTTGTGTGTGTGTCTGTTTATCTGCCTGTATGTCTGTATTTTTTTCAGCGCTTTTATTTTAGTTTTTGCTTCGGGTTTGGCTCTAAGTAGGCATAATTGTAGTTCTTAGTCTCAGCCATGATACCATTTACTCAGAGGACTTATTTAGCCTTCAAAATTCAGTTTACGACGTAAAAAACTTATTTGATATCGATACCAGGAAATCAAAATTTGACTTACATCCATTCATTTTTCGTTCAGTCTACGGTTTCTCTTTAACTGGAAACAACTATTGCTTTTTAGTATTTCGTGCCAACGTCCAAAGAGTCTGAGCTCCAGGACCACCGATTAGTTTTAAAGCTTTCATTACACCCGAGCAACGCCGGGCTATACTGCTAGTATATATATATATATATATATTCTGACGAGTGTGATCATAACGGTGTCCTCCCGAAACTTCGAAGTCGGCATGAATCAGCTCAGTTAAAGGGACAAAATTTTGTGATTATCAACGCTCTATCTCCACCCCGATATTGAGCACTTTAAAATAGAAAACCTGCTCGCCAAAATACATTTTATCAGTAAAACCACTGAAAAAAACAACCTTGACCCTAAACATATCACAGTTAAACAGTTTGTTTTACTTGCTGATGTGTGTGTATGTATGCATATATATATATGCTTTTATATATATAAAGATTGCTCGACACAGAGTAGAGCTTTATATTGTAATTTTGTTATTACAATGATTTATAAATGCATAATATCACTACACAAAATTTTTCATGTTTCAAAACAATACTTTTCTTCTTCAGGTGATATGTTAAAACAAATGGTGAAAATGATTTATTTTTAAAATATAAGATGAATTCATGGTTATTTAGAAAATTAGGGAATGGTAGTTAAAGATAATGCTTTAGGTGTATTAATATTGTTCAATCAAAAGTGAGAATTATCTAACTATGGAGATTTAATATTTGGGTGATGAAAGTGTGGCAGGCTTGGATCTAGACATGTTACTTTTTAATTTTGTCTGGATAAGATACATAATGGGACCTTAGATTTTTTTTAAATGGGTAGACAATAATTTTTAAAAGGAGGTTGGATTTTAGGGGGTTTTTTTTTATTGAACAAAAGATTTTTTTACTACTATCTATAAGCAAAGGAGCTGGAATGTTTGGGTCAGTATTAGGATTAAATAATTGTAGCATACTTAGTTATATTGTATTAAGAACAGCAATTAAGTATTGTATTAGTCATATATTCTAGTAAAATAATTTTCATTTTTTTAATTATGCTGGGGTATAAATGGAACATTGTAATTAATTAAATTTTAAAGAAAATTATTTTGATTGAGTAAAGTTCATAGTGGGACCACACAATACTTAAATAGGTAAGTAATTTTTAACAGCAAGTTGAATTTTTTTTTTAACTACTTCATGAGTAAAGGGACTGGAATGTTTATGTTATAAACATGATTAAATAATTATGGTATATTACAGTTTATTATAGTTAAGAAAGTTAATTAAGTATTGTATGGGTCATTTATTTTAATTAAATAATTATTCATTTTTAAGTTATACTAGCAGTATAGCCCGGTGTTGCTCGGGTGTAATGAAAGCTTTAAAACTAATCCATGGTCCTGGAACTCAGACTCAGCCTAAAGAATATTTGTGTGAAGTTTGGTGAGAATCGGCTAAAAATTGTGGATTTGTATTAAGGACATACAGACAGATAAACAGACACACACACAAACATCTTGCCTTTTATATATATATATATATATATATATATATATATATATATATATATATATATATATTATCGATTTTTTGCACTATTGTAAGAACTGCAACCTTGAAACTTCTGAATATCGTTTCTTATGTCTTTGTCTATGAGTGTATCAAATTTGATTAAAATTGGACCACTCCTTCTATCACCCCATTTTTTCGATTATCGATTTTCGATATTTATCGGGGGTATCTCGGCACAAAACCTAGCTAAGAACACTCGCAGGCGCTTATAGTACAACTGTGTAAATTTTCAAGAAAATCGGTTCAGCCGTTTCGGAATCTATAGGTAACGGACACACACACACACACACACAGACACACACACACAGAGATAAAGTTCCATCTATAAATAAGTTTAGATTAGAGCATAAGTTATAAATGAAACATTGTAGTTTGTGGTTTTTTTTTTTAAATAGTATTATTTTATCTGGGTAAGATACATTTTGGGAACATACATTATTTAAATGGGCAGACCACAATCTTTGACAGCAGGCTTAACTTTAGGGTTTTTTTTAATTAGATTTAATACTACCTCGAGTGTAAAGGGGGTGAAGTGTATATATATATATATATATATATATATATATATATTGTCATCCGCAGACAGATCTGTTTCGCCGTATCACGGCTCATCAGTACGGTTAGACTCCGATTGCTTTTTTACCCAGGATTGAAACCCGACCGAAATGGCGTCAGATAGTTTTCAATGCACGTTTGGCTATTGCTTCAAGTATGAAACTAAAAGTTGTTGTTTTTTTTTTCAAAAGGTGAAATAAGTGATAATCCGAGGGAGGTAGGTCAGGAGAATATACAGGATGGGGCAAGATGGCACTTCTCATCACCTGTGACAAGCCTACTCGAAAATCGTGGCTGAAGGTGTCGTGAAAGCACAGATTCGCAACAAGAAACACGTTGTCGCAGGTTCTATGGAGGACATGAGTGAGAATATTGCAGAAAAATATGAATGGTGCTTTAATAATCGGAAAGAAAAATTATAAATTAATCATGGTGATATGTTTAAGTAATAACAATATGTATAAAATAAGTTACAATGATTTAAAATGCCCCTTTTACAAACCGGCAAAAACTTTTGCACCGACCTGATATATGCGTGTGTGAAATATTTTTCTTGATTGGGATTCCTTTTGCTTTTGTTTTTTTATTTTGTTGTCCTGCTTTTAAGTCACTAAGCAAAACCTGGCTAACGCAGCCTTTGAGATTTCACTCGCCTGATCAACAAAGTCGATTAAAAACTTAATTGGGCAATTAACGTTTATTGCTTTACTCGCCCGCGGTCGATTAAAAATAAAAGGATATCTGATTCATTTTACAACCCAAAAGTACGCCATTGAAGATTCACAAGTTACTTAGAATGACCTACAATGACATTATTGAACTCTTGGCTTTTATCGTCCCGGTCAGTGTAAACATTCGTTTAATTAACGCTTCCAGAGTGGAGTCAAAATGTCTCTGTCGCCTAGATTAGAGACGTTCACAGATTTTTAGGAAAAAATGTTTGGAAAAATATTATCCTATATTTCATCCCCGCTTACGAAAAGTAAAAACGAACATTTGAAAGAAAGAAAAAAAAATACGCATACTTCTTTCAACCTTCTTCTTCTTCTATGTGCCCTGTCCCTTCAGGACGTAGGCGATCATGGATCTCCACGTCTCCATATCCCTTGTGGCTCTTAGTATGTTTGCTCCTGTTGCTCCTGGCAACCCCCGTTCCGTCATCCACCTGATCAGACCCTGCAAATATGTTATCCGCTGCCTTCCTCTGTCTCTCCTTCCTTCTATCTGTCCAGTCAGTATCAGGTTCTCCAGGCTCTAAAATCGTTGAGAAAATCAAATTTGTTGTTTTGTTTTGTTTTTGTTTTTGTTTTTATCATCTATGAGATGGAGGTTGTAGTCAAACAGAAGAAAGACACTACGAATTTAGGTACCTCCACTCAATTACCAAAAGAAAACGAAAAAAAACAGTGAGGGGGGGGGGGGGGTCATCAATGCTTCTACAACTTATCTTTCTTACAGGTAGAGGTGTTGGCTCTACTCCAACCCCTTTATCCTCCGGGCGAGGTAGACTCGTTGCCAACCAAGTTTATAGAACCGAATCTGTCCTGCCTTTTAACCCCTAGCTGGAGTGAGAAGAGATGGATTAATACCTTTCCCAAGGTTATTTGCGTATAAGTGAATGCAACGAACCTCAACTGAAAATCGAACTCTGATTTACCGATTTCTCAGTCAGCCGATGTCCACTACACCACAACGAACATCCACACAACCTGATAATAAAGACAAAAACCTCGATTTCTACAAACCGATATGCACGTAAACCTCCACATAAAACATTCTCATCATGTAATCGTTATTCAGTTGTTCGAATATAAAATATTCCTTAATGTTTACTTCCTCGAGTTCAGAGAGAACAAAGAAAGTATTGCTTAACCAAGTTGTACATTTAAGAAAAATCATTTTCATATAATAGTCATTGAAAATTGTCATTCGCTAATAATAATTTAAAACTCTTGATTTAGACTGGAATAAAATAACAATGGTGGTATATCCGGTGCCATATTTAATAACTTATTATAAAACAAAATAATAATAAACAACGCCAAGCACTCAATTGAGGAGAGAATATTCTTCAATAGCAATAACTTGTGGAACTAAGATGCTGATGTGGTACAGGATCATCGTTTAGCTATCAGCCAAGATCAATAATGTTTCACTTTTGAAGAGAAAATAGCTATTTCAGTATTTCAGTCATATTACTGCGGTAAGATATTTTTTGTGTGCTTTTTTAATCATCTGCCAATGCAACTCAAAAATCGATGAGGAATTTATTGATTTCTTTCGAATTCCTTGTAATTACGCCACTGAACGAACGGACCTGTAGTTTCATTTTCAGTAGGAAACGAAAGTATCAAGATGAATAACATACGAGGAACTGATTCGATTTTCTCCGATGTTTTAGGGGAAAAAATAGATTTTGCTTCTGTGTGTGGGCGGTTCTGTTGAAGCTAACAAGAATCAGACGAAAAGACCATAGACGTTCATTTTGTCAATAGCGCCAGTTTTGTGAATGAACTTGGCCTCAAAACAAAGATCCATTCATAGTGTGGGCGTATCACATTACTACATTGACGACAGAGAAATGAAGGCAGTATCTTTTTAAAGAGCTACTAAGTGCGCATATATATATATATATATATATATATATATATATATATATATATATATATGAAATGATTTGTTTGAACTTTATTTTTTATCGATACTCGTATCTAAGTAGATTTTCTGTTTATAATCAAACAGTATTATATCTACCGGCCTGATTATTTACGATAAATTTTTGTTACGTAAATATGTGTCATTCGGCAGGATTATTATCGTAAATTATTATTATTATCGTAAATAATCAGGCCGATAGAAATAAATACATAATGCTGTTTGATTATAAACAGAATATCTACTTAAATACGAGTATCGATCAAAAATAATATTCAAACAAATAATTTCAAATTGTTGGTTGTATACAACCAGTTTCGTGAATCTTCGTTAATTTCCGTAACATGTTTATATTTGTTGACATTACGATACATTTCAGAGCAGATATGGGTATTACGATAAATCGAAAATTGTGTTATATAGGCTTGATTTGACTTCGTATTGGTCATTCGTGGTTGAGAGGTCTAAAACGTGCCAGATCAATTGGTAGCGTCTCCTATGTGGATAGGGGTCGCATGTTCGAATGACACACATTTTCGTAACAAAAATTTATCGTAAATAATCAGGCTGGCGGAAATAAATATATAATACTGTTTGATTATAAACAAAATATCTACTTAAATACGAATATCGATCAAAAATAATGTTCAAGCAAATCATTTCAAATTGCCGGTTGTTTATAACCAGTTTCGTTAATCTTCGTTAATTCTCTCTCTCTCTCTCTCTCTTTCTCTCTCTCTCTCTCTCTCTATATATATATATATATATATATATATATAGTTACGTGAATTAAAAAATATACATATTAGGGTACACACATGTGTAATATTATTATTCAGGTGTTAATAAAACAGTACTCAATGTATAAACAGAGCTTTTAGATAGATAGATAGATAGATAGATAGATAGATAGATAGATAGATAGATATTAACAGCTAGATAGATAGATAGATAGATAGATAGATAGATAGATAGATAGATAGATAGATATTAACACTTAGAATAGATAGATAGATAGATAGATAGATAGATAGATAGATATTAACAGCTTAGAATAGATAGATAGATAGATAGATAGATAGATAGATATGAACAGACTGAGATAGATAGATAGATAGATAGATAGATAGATAGATAGATTTGAACAGACTGAGATAGATAGATAGATAGATAGATAGATAGATAGATAGATAGATAGATATTAACAGCTTAGAATAGATAGATAGATAGATAGATAGATAGATAGATAGATAGATTAACACTTAGAATAGATAGATAGATAGATAGATAGATAGATAGATAGATAGATATTAACACTTAGAATAGATAGATAGATAGATAGATAGATAGATAGATAGATTTGAACAGACTGAGATAGATAGATAGATAGATAGATAGATAGATAGATAGATAGATAGATAGATAGATAGATAATGAACAGAATGGGAGATAGATAGATAGATAGATAGATAGATAGATAGATAGATAGATAGATAGATAGATGTGAGTTTGTGACCCTGGGTTTCACGCTCTAGCGATCGTCAGACAAACTGATTAATTTTTTTTAAAATGGCTATATGTAGGGCTGCGTATATTGGTGTATTTTTGTGGAGGTGGGATGAAAATTGGGAGGAAAATTTGTCGTCGTGACAATCGCTGACATATATACACTTGTACACCTATTTGATTAGTGTATTCAAATAGTGTCGCGATGTCAACGCGCAGACAGTTGTCAATTTCAGTTCTCTGAAAAATCTTTTCCCGTACGTACATATGTACGTAAGATGTGGTCTGTGTCAAACTATGATAAGTAAACATTGCTATTATTTTTAATTGTATAAGGCTGTATTGTTATTTTAAAGTCGGTTATTAGCTTGTTTTTGGTGGTTGCACATATTTAAATGGTAGAAATTCTAATTTGTAAAGTTTATTAGTTTTAATGTAGTGGTATTAATTTTACTGCGGTAGAGAGGAGTAATTTACGTTAATGATGATTGCGGACTAATACGGCAATAGTAATTTTGGGGTGAGGTTGATAATGATAACAGATGTGGTAGCAAATACTTATTGTAAAGCAGTAGTAGTGATTAGTAATTGTGGTGGAATGATAATAACAATAAATGCAATTATTATGATGGTAGTTTGAACTAGAGAATAATTGATAGGATTATGTTATCATTTTTTGTAATGTTGTTGTAGGCAGGTGCTTTTTTTTATTGAACTACAGAAATAGAACTACATGTCCACTCCAGAAAAATTGCCAACAAACAAACATAGTATATAAAGCCAAGTTATTGCAAACAACACAATGTACTTCATCGGTATCTCTGAGGGACCATTTAAGAAAAGAAAAAACAACCACAATCTTTCATTCTCCAACAGAAAATACTCGAACAGCACTACACTATCCACATACGTATCTAAAAGGCAGAAATATTTCACCAACAATAAGCTGGAAAATATTGAAAAAAGCACCTGCCTACAAAAACATTACAAAAAAAAATGCCTACTTTGCCTACATGAAAAAGTAGCAATCATATCTCATACCCCACAAAAGAACTTACTAAACATAAGATCAGAAATAATTTCCAAATGCAGACATGAAAATAAATACCTATTATCACAATTTATACAAAACGGGTAAAAATAAAAGGAACCGCTGATACCATAAATCAATCAATCATTCTCTGGTTCAAAGTACCATCATAATAACTGAATTTATTGTTATCACTCCACCATCATTACTAATCACTACTACCGCTTTACAATAACAATTTGCTACCACAACTGTTATTATCACAAAACTCACCCCAAACATAACAATTACTATTGCCGTATTAGTCCGCAATCATCATTAACGTAAATTACTCCTCTCTTCCGCAATAAAATTAACACCACCACATAAAAAACTAACAACCATTACAAATTAGAATTTCTACCATTTAAATATGTGCAACCACCAAAAACAAGCTAATAACCGACTTTAAAATAACAATACAGCCTTAAACAATTAAAAATAATAGTAATTTTTACCTATCATAGTTTCACACAGACCAAATCATACGTACAGAGAACAGAAATTTACAAATGTCTGCGCGTTGACATCGCTACACTATTTGAACGCACCAATCAAATGCGTATGTATGTACGTAGCGGCACACATATACATATATGTGCCAAGCTCCATACGGTTTGCATATAGTCATGTTTGTATGATTCCTCGGTATCCTCATCCATCTATTACCCTCCTCCTGACATTTCTTATAACTAACCCCTCTTTCTCATCACTTTCCCCTATGTAACCCCCTAACCACTCTTTCTCATCACTTTCCCCCTATGTAACCCCCTAACCACACTTTCTCATCACTTTCCCCTATGTAATCCCCTAACCACTCTTTCTCATCACTTTCCCCTATGTAACCCCCTAACCACTCTTTCTCATCACTTTCCCCCTATGCAATCCCCTAACCACTCTTTCTCATCACTTTTCCCTATGTAACCCTCTAACCACTCTTTCTCATCACTTTCCCCTATGTCATCCCCTAACCACCCTTTCTCATCACTTTTCCCTATGTAATCCCCTAACCACCCTTTCTCATCACTTTTCCCTATGTAATCCTCTAACCACCCTTTCTCATCACTTTTCCCTATGTAACCCCCTAACCACTCTTTCTCATCACTTTCCTCTATGTAACCCCCTAACCCTTCTTTCTCATCACTTTCCCCTATGTAATCCCCTAACCACTCTTTCTCATCACTTTCCCCTACGTAACCCCCTAACCACTCTTTCTCATCACTTTTCCCTATGTAACCCCCTAACCACCCTTTCTCATCACTTTCCCTATGTAACCCCCTAACCACTATTTCTCATCACTTTCCCCCTATGTAACCCCCTAACCACTCTTTCTCATCACTTTCCCCTATGTAATCCCCTAACCACTCTTTCTCATCACTTTCCCCTACGTAACCCCCAACCACTCTTTCTCATCACTTTCCCTATATAACCCCCTAAACATTCTTTCTCATCACTTTCCCCTATGTAACCCCCTAACCACTCTTTCTCATCACTTTCCCCTATGTAACCCCCTAACCACTCTTTCTCATCACTTTCCTCTATGTAACCTCCGAACCACTCTTTCTCATCACTTTCCCCTATGTAACCCCCTAACCACTCTTTCTCATCACTTTCCCCTATGTCATCCCCTAACCACCCTTTCTCATCACTTTTCCCTATGTAACCCTCTAACCACTCTTGCTCATCACTTTCCCCCTATGTCATCCCCTAACCACTCTTTCTCATCACTTTCCTCTATGTAACCCCCGAACCACTCTTTCTCATCACTTTCCCCTATGTAACCCCCTAACCACTCTTTCTCATCACTTTCCCCTATGTCATCCCCTAACCACCCTTTCTCATCACTTTTCCCTATGTAACCTTCTAACCACTCTTTCTCATCACTTTCCCCTATGTAATCCCCTAACCACCCTTTCTCATCACTTTTCCCTATGTAATCCCCTAACCACCCTTTCTCATCACTTTTCCCTATGTAACCCCCTAACCACTCTTTCTCATCACTTTCCCCTATGTAACCCCCTAACCACTCTTTCTCATCACTTTCCCCTATGTCATCCCCTAACCACCCTTTCTCATCACTTTTCCCTATGTAACCCCCTAACCACTCTTTCTCATCACTTTTCCCTATGTAACCTTCTAACCACTCTTTCTCATCACTTTCCCCTATGTAATCCCCTAACCACCCTTTCTCATCACTTTCCCCTATGTAATCCCCTAACCACCCTTTCTCATCACTTTTCCCTATGTAACCCCCTAACCACTCTTTCTCATCACTTTCCCCTATGTAACCCCCTAACCACTCTTTCTCATCACTTTTCCCTATGTAACCCCCTAACCACTCTTTCTCATCACTTTCCCCTATGTAACCCCCTAACCACTCTTTCTCATCACTTTTCCCTATGTAACCTTCTAACCACTCTTTCTCATCACTTTCCCCTATGTAATCCCCTAACCACACTTTCTCATCACTTTCCCCTATGTAATCCCCTAACCACTCTTTCTCATCACTTTCCCCTATGTAACCCCCTAACCACTCTTTCTCATCACTTTCCCCCTATGCAATCCCCTAACCACTCTTTCTCATCACTTTTCCCTATGTAACCCTCTAACCACTCTTTCTCATCACTTTCCCCTATGTCATCCCCTAACCACCCTTTCTCATCACTTTTCCCTATGTAATCCCCTAACCACCCTTTCTCATCACTTTTCCCTATGTAATCCTCTAACCACCCTTTCTCATCACTTTTCCCTATGTAACCCCCTAACCACTCTTTCTCATCACTTTCCTCTATGTAACCCCCTAACCCTTCTTTCTCATCACTTTCCCCTATGTAATCCCCTAACCACTCTTTCTCATCACTTTCCCCTACGTAACCCCCTAACCACTCTTTCTCATCACTTTTCCCTATGTAACCCCCTAACCACCCTTTCTCATCACTTTCCCTATGTAACCCCCTAACCACTCTTTCTCATCACTTTCCCCCTATGTAACCCCCTAACCACTCTTTCTCATCACTTTCCCCTATGTAATCCCCTAACCACTCTTTCTCATCACTTTCCCCTACGTAACCCCCAACCACTCTTTCTCATCACTTTCCCTATATAACCCCCTAAACATTCTTTCTCATCACTTTCCCCTATGTAACCCCCTAACCACTCTTTCTCATCACTTTCCCCTATGTAACCCCCTAACCACTCTTTCTCATCACTTTCCTCTATG
The DNA here is from genome assembly GCA_037127315.1 of Ascarosepion bandense. Taxonomy (NCBI): domain Eukaryota; kingdom Metazoa; phylum Mollusca; class Cephalopoda; order Sepiida; family Sepiidae; genus Ascarosepion; species Ascarosepion bandense. The sequence goes on from JBBBDQ010000496.1 coordinate 425,461, forward strand.
TAACCCCCGAACCACTCTTTCTCATCACTTTCCCCTATGTAACCCCCTAACCACTCTTTCTCATCACTTTCCCCTATGTCATCCCCTAACCACCCTTTCTCATCACTTTTCCCTATGTAACCCTCTAACCACTCTTGCTCATCACTTTCCCCCTATGTCATCCCCTAACCACTCTTTCTCATCACTTTCCTCTATGTAACCCCCGAACCACTCTTTCTCATCACTTTCCCTAACAACCCTAACCTTTCCTGCCTATTAGCACCTATAAATATATCCCCTAACCACCCTTTCTCATCACTTTTCCCTATGTAACCTTCTAACCACTCTCATGTCTTTCCCCTATACAATCCCTAACCACCTTTCTCATCACTTTCCTATGTATCCCTAACCACCCTTTCTCATCACTTTTCCTGTAACCCTAACCACTCTTTCTCATCACTTTCCCCTATGTAACCCCCCTTCCTCTTCTCATCACTTTCCCCCTACTTCATCCCTAGCCACCCTTTCTCATCTTTTCCTATGTAACCCCCCTAACCACTCTTTCTCATCACTTTTCCTATATAGCCTTCTAACCACTCTTTCTCATCTTTCCCCTATGTAATCCTTGCACCACTTTCTCATCACTTTTCCCTATGTAATCCTATACCTACTCATCACTTTCCCTATGTAACCCCCTAACCACTCTTTCTCATCACTTTCCCCTATGTAACCCCCTACCACTCCTTTCTCATCTACTTTCCCCTATGTCATCCCTAACCACCCTTTCTCATCACTTTTCCCTATGTAACCCTAGTATATATGCTTTTCCTATATGCTAACCACTCTTTCTCATCACTTTCCCCTATGTAATCCCCTAACCACCCTTTCTCATCACTTTCCCTATGTAATCCCTATACCTTTCTCATCACTTTTCCCTATGTAACCCCCTAACCACTCTTTTCTATACTTTCCCTATGTAACCCCTAACCACTCTTTCTCATCACTTTTCCCTATGTAACCCCCTAACCACTCTTTCTCACTAATCACTTTCCCCTATTAACCCCCTAACCACTCTTTCTCATCACTTTTCCCTATGTAACCTTCTAACCACTCTTTCTCATCACTTTCTCTATGTATCCCTAACACCCTTTCTCATCACTTTCCCCCTTCTTAATCCCTAACCACCTTTCTCATCACTTTTTCCCTATGTAACCCCTAACCACTCTTTCTCATCACTTTCCTCTACCAACCTAACCTTCTTTCTCATCACTTTCCCCTATGTAATCCCTAACCACTCTTTCTCATCTTTCTTACTGTGACCCCCTTAATCTTTTCTCATCCCTTTTCCCTATGTAACCCCCTAACCACTCTTTCTCATCTCTTCCCTATGTAGCCTAACCCTTCTTTCTCATCACTTTCCCTATGTAATCCCCCTAACCACTCTTTCTCATCACTTTCCCCTTTCCTTAACCCCCTAACCACACGCACTTGTATTTCCCTATGTAACCCCCTAACCACCCTTTCTCATCACTTTCCCTGCTGTAACCCTAATCACTCTTTTCTCATCACTTTCCCCCTATGTAACCCCCTAACCTCTTTCTCTCACTTTCCCCCTACCTTAACCCTAACCTTCTTTCCTCATCACTTTCCCCTATGTAACCCCCTAACCCTTTTTCTCATCACTCCCTATGTAACCCCCTAACCACTCTTTCTCATCACTTTCCCCCTATGTAACCCTAACCCCTCTTTCTCATGACTTTCCCCATGTAACCCTAACCCTTCTTTCTCATCACTTTCCCTATGTAATCCCCTAATCACTCTTTCTCATCACTTTCCCCTACGTAACCCCCTAACCACTCTTTCTCATCACTTTTCCCTATGTAACCCCCTAACCACCCTTTCTCATCACTTTTCCCTATGTAACCCCCTAACCAATCTTTCTCATCCCTTTTCCCTATGTAACCCCCTAACCACCCTTTCTCATCACTTTTCCCTATGTAACCCCCAACCACTCTTTCTCATCACTTTCCCCTATGTAACCCCCTAACCCTTCTTTCTCATCACTTTCCCCTATGTAACCCCCTAACCCTTCTTTCTCATCACTTTCCCCTATGTAACCCCCTAACCAATCTTTCTCATCCCTTTTCCCTATGTAACCCCCTAACCACCCTTTCTCATCACTTTTCCCTATGTAACCCCCTAACCACTCTTTCTCATCACTTTCCCCTATGTAACCCCCTAACCCTTCTTTCTCATCACTTTCCCCTATGTAACCCCCTAACCACTCTTTCTCATCACTTTCCCCTATGTAACCCCCTAACCACTCTTTCTCATCACTTTCCCCTATGTAACCCCCTAACCACTCTTTCTCATCACTTTCCCCTATGTAACCCCCTAACCACTCTTTCTCATCCCTTTTCCCTATGTAACCCCCTAACCACCCTTTCTCATCCCTTTTCCCTATGTAACCCCTAACCACTCTTTCTCATCACTTTCCCCTATGTAATCCCCTAACCCTTCTTTCTCATCACTTTCCCCTATGTAACCCCCTAACCCTTCTTTCTCATCACTTTCCCCTATGTAACCCCCTAACCAATCTTTCTCATCCCTTTTCCCTATGTAACCCCCTAACCACCCTTTCTCATCACTTTTCCCTATGTAACCCCCTAACCACTCTTTCTCATCACTTTCCCCTATGTAACCCCCTAACCCTTCTTTCTCATCACTTTCCCCTATGTAACCCCCTAACCACTCTTTCTCATCACTTTCCCCTATGTAACCCCCTAACCACTCTTTCTCATCACTTTCCCCTATGTAACCCCCTAACCACTCTTTCTCATCACTTTCCCCTATGTAACCCCCTAACCACTCTTTCTCATCACTTTCCCCTATGTAACCCCCTAACCACTCTTTCTCATCACTTTTCCCTATGTAACCCCCTAACCACTCTTTCTCATCACTTTCCCCTATGTAAGACCCCTAACCACTCTTTCTCATCACTTTCCCCTATATAACCCCCTAACCACTCTTTCTCATCACTTTCCCCTATGTAACCCCCTGCGCAACAGTGGCATTAGAACGCCTTGCTTATGGTGAGATGATTTTAAAAAATTATTTTAATAAATAGTTACCTCCAAATGTTCGCTAAAACGATAAACATACAAAAATACAAAACGTCCAAAATTTGATAAAAGCAAAGTTTTAAAAATCGTTATTATTCGGAGGAAAGGTGAAAGGATTTTTTAGGCCCAAATTATTTTTGTAAATCGTTTTCTGAAGTTTCGAAATTGTTAATAAATGTTCAGAAATTGCTAAAAAAAAACTATTAGTAGTAGTAAACTATTCCTATAATCCTAAAAATCGAAATTTTCTTTAAAATCTTTTGTCTTTCGTCAGCTGGTAACTAAATTGTTATCAGTGTTTAACGATGGATAATTTATTACGTAACTCAAGTTTTTAGGGTTTGTTTTTTTTTTCAAGGGAGGCAACTTTGAACTGCTTGGCGCTAAATAGAACCTTACATTATAAAATAACATCTGATAATAAAACGTAAAAATAAGATCGTGGTGGTCCAGTGGATATCGGCTCGGAACAAGAAATCGGGAAGCCGAGTTCGAATTCCAGTTGAATCCATTGTATTCACTTACGCGCAAATACCCTTGGGAAAGGTATTAATCCGTCTCTTCCTTCCAGTTATGGGTTAAATAGCAGGACAGATTGGGTTCTATAGCCTTGGCTGACAATCAGTCTACCGCAGAAAGCAATGGCAACCTACTGCGGGATAATCTTCTGCCCAGTCAGTCATGTCTCTTTCGAGACATGATCGCCCAAGCGTGTTTAACGTATGGCACTTAACTGACTGACTGAATATACGTATCGTAGTCAAACAAGAGATTTTGCATTCAGTCAGTTAAGTGCTATACGTGATACACGCTTGAGCGATCATGTCTCGAAAGAGACATGACTGACTGGACAGAAGATTATCCCGCAGTAGGTTGCCATTACTTTTTGCGGTAGACTGGTTGCCGACCAAGGCTATAGAACCCAATCTGTCCTGTAATTTGACCCATAACTGGAAGGAATTGACGGATTAATACCTTTCCCAAGGGTATTTGTGCGTAAGTGAAGGCAATGAATTCAACTGGATTTCGAACTCGGCTCCCCGATTTCTCGCTCCGAGCCGATATCCACTGGACCACAACGCGCAACGTTTTTGCATTAAGTAACAAAAAATATGTTGTTTTAATGAACGTTTTTTAACTGGAGACTTCAAATTATTAATCATAATAGGGTTTTTTTAGCAAAATTTTAATTTTTCGTGCGCTGAAAAACATCGATTTTGAAATTCCTGCAGAAATCAGATAATTGGCGGATTTTAATAAAAAAATATCTGGTTTTATTCAAAAGTAAATGCAATTAATTTTTAAATAGGAACTCTACTAATTCGCTGAAAAAACAGCATGGTATGAAGAAAAAAAAGACCCCAAACTTAATAAAAACGGAGTTTTTCCATGAAAAAGTTTTTATGCTATTCTTAAAAAGAATAATCAGAGTATTTTTTAATTGTTTAAAAAAAAAAAATAATCCTTTTTAACACGTTCGAAATTTTGGTAAAAAATCTTTTGCTTTTCGTCAGCTGGTAAATAAATGGTTACCAGTGTTTACGATGGATTATTTAATTAGATATTACGTAACTCAAGTTTTTTTGCAGGGGGTGGGGGTGAAAATTTCATTAATTTGGAAATTCTTGTAAAAATCAAATAATTGTCAGATTTTAATGAAACTTTCAGGACTTATTCACAAATGAATGAAATTACTTTTAAATCATTATTATTAGAAAATTTTAGTAAAAGTATTTTTCTTTACATCTTCTAACCTCCCACCCTCCACGTAAATTCATTATTTTTTAAGAAATTGAAAATTTATTTTATTATTTAAACGTAGGACTATTTGAACAATGTAAATCGCTTATTTTTTTTTTTTTAGCATTTAGCCTTTTTTCCGAAAATCTGCTCCGAATAGTAAAATACAATTGAATAAAATTAATTAATTAGATTAAATTAATTAGACAAACTTTTAATTACTTTTTTAAAATATATATTAAAGACATTATAGTCTGAAGAAAAAAATCGATGAATATTGAATTTTTACAATAATTGTTTTCATTTTTTGTTTTTTAATTACAATAATTTATAAAATTTCAATCATTTTTCAATTCTGCAAAGCTTTTTTGAGATTAAGGTTATTAAGTTATTAAGTGAAGACTATATTTACTAATGGAAAATTGAAAAGTTTATTACAGATCATCAAGCCAATAGAAATTAAAATAATTTTACTTTTTTTCTTTTTTTTTTGTGTGTGTATAAGAATTTTTTTAAGTCTGGTATTTACTGTGTTATATCAAAAGGTCACCGGTTTCACAGTTTCTTACCCTTACAGGAAAAAATTTGGACAATCATGTCAATTCTGGTCAACCATACTTAGCTGTCATTTGACGTCTACTTGTCATCCATCGTTCACACCTTGCTCAGTTCGCGCTTCGATGATTAAGAAATACTTTTATTCTAAATTTCATGCTATAAACAAGTAATACACGTGTAAACCAAATTAATTTAACTTTAAATTTGCTAATTTTCCAAATAGATGTATAATTTAGTTTTGCAAGATTTTTTAAACCAAGAATTACCTTTTGCTTATAAATGTGTTGATTGCTTAAAAATGGCCGAAAAATTGAAAAAAAATTTTTCAAAATTTAAGATTCCAATCAAAATTTTTACTTGAGATAGACCAGAATATTTTGCTTACTGGAAATAGTAAATTTGATCATTTAACTTTCAATTAAAGCTAAAATAAGTTTCACGAAAAAATTTTTTTATTTTTAAAAATTTAGTTTTATAAGTTAGAAAATGAGTCAGTCAGTCAGTCAGTCAGTCAGTCAGTCAGTTAAGTGCCATACATGATACACGCTTGTGCGATCATGTCTCGAAAGAGACATGACTGACGGGGCAGAAGATTATCTCGCAGTAGGTTGCCATTGCTTTCTGCGGTAGACTGGTTGCCGACCGAGGCTATAGAAACCAATCTGCCCTGTTATTTAACCCATAACTGGAAGGAATAGATGGATTAATACCTTTCCCAAGGTTATTTGTGTGTAAGTGAATGCAATGAATTCAACTCGGCTCTCCGATATCTCGTTCCGAGTTGATATCCACTGCGCCACAACGCACATCAGAAAATGAGTGGCGGTCCCACAAACATTTCCTTCGTTAGAAATACCTGGTAATTTTTTTATTTTTACATTTGTCACCCCATTCTTATTTAATTAAATAAGTTTTCGTGAAATCACTGATACATGAAGTTTTATTTTTCTTTGAGGTCATCTTGTATTCGCTTTCTTTAATTTTATTTTAATTTTTCATTTAAAATCCGAATATTCTCAACAGCCGGATGTGCGTTGTGGTACAGTGGATATCGGCTCGGAACGAGATACCGGGGAGCCGAGTTCGAATTCCAGTTGAATCCATTCACTTACGCGCAAATACCCTTGGGAAAGGTATTAATCCGTCTCTTCCTTCCAGTTATGGGTTAAATAGCAGGACAGACTGAGTTCTATAGCCTTGGTCGGCAACCAGTCTACCGCAGAAAGCAATGGTAACCTACTGCGGGATAATCTTCTGCCCAGTCAGTCATGTCTCTTTCGAGACATGATCGCCTAAGCGTGTATCACGTATGGCACTTAACTGACTGATTCTCAACAGCAAGTTTTAATCAAGGGAGGTAACTTTGAACTGCTTGGCGCTAAATTAGAACCTTACGTTGTAAAATAACATCTGATAATAAAACGTAAAATAAGATGTTTAATATACGTATCGTGGTCGAACAAGAGTTTTTGCATTTAGTAACGAAAAAAATATTGTTTTCATGAACTATTTTTTATTTTTTTAACGCTGGAAACTTCAAATTAATCATAATAGGTCTCTGTGGACCTGAAGGCAAACGAATTGTCTCCTCGGATCTGATTACGTATGATAATTTACAGAACAGACAGCCGATTTTACGCAAAGATGGGCTGCTATGGAGCCTATTCTGTCAATAATTTTGGCCGCTTGGGGGCCAATGACGCCGGGCAACCCAACCGGAGCAACGTGTGTAACACTGTTCTACGTCAACAATTCCCATTATTATTATTATTATTCTGGTGTCGTAATTATCCAATGTTGAATAGAAATCTTTTAGTTCAATACTAGCTAAAATACCATTCTACGCCGGGTAATAGAGAAAAAAGTTATATCGCCTTAGAACGTGACCTTAATTGTGAAAATGAATTCCACAGAGCTCCTTTGGCCCTTACAGGGATGCAGAAGGTGCTTACCTCCCCTTGTGCAAAACGAATGTACTCTTGTCGTAAAAGGTGAGATGAAGTATCGAGAATGAGGTCAGTTCGTTGGCGAGGATAGTTCGGTGGCTGAATTGCTCTCGGCGGAGACAAAGGCAGTAGAGAGTTGCTGCTTAAACCGCGAGGAAGACAGATTTTGATAGCCAGCTGCGGTTCGGACAACGAGCGAATACAACGCGTCCTAGATCTATCTATCTAAACTTATTTATAAATGGAACTTTGTCTGTGTGTGTGTGTGTGTGTGTGTGTGTGTGTGTGTGTGTGTGTGTGTGTGTGTGTCCGTTACCTATAGACTCTGAAACGGCTGAATCGATTTTCTTGAAAATTTACACAGTTGTACTATAAACGTGTGCGAGTGTTCTTAGCTAGATTTTGTGTCGAGGTACCACCGATAAATATCGAAAATCGATAATCGAAAAACTCGGGTTATAGAAAGAGTGGTCTGATTTTAATCAAATTTCAGACACTCATAGACAAAGACATAAGAAACGATATTCAGAAGTTTCAAGATTGCAGTTCTTACAATAGTGCAGAAAATCGATAATATATATATTTAAAAGGCAAGATATTTGTGTGTCTGTCTGTTTATCTGCCTATATGTCTGTATTTTTTCAGCCCTTTTATTTTAGTTTTTGCTTCGGGTTTGGCTCTAAGTAGCTATAATTGTAGTTCTTAGTCTCAGCCATGATACCATTTACTCAAAGGACTTATTTAGCCTTCAAAATTCAATTTACGACGAAAAAACTTATTTGATATCGATACCAGGAAATCAAAATTTGACTTACATCCATTCATTTTTCTTTCAGTCTACGGTTTCGCTTTAACTGGAAACAGCTATTGCTTTTTAGTCTTTCGTGCCAACGTCTAAAGAGTCTGAGCTCGAGGACCATGGATTAGTTTTAAAGTTTTCATTACACCCGAGCAACGCCGGGCTATACTGCTAGTTATTAATATAAAAAAATCACCAGAATTTGCCGTGCACACCCCCAATATAAGTAAAACTTTAAATGCATCCTTCCATAATGCATTTTCTTTTTTATATGCACTCTTATGCAAATTAATTGAAACAAAACAATAATGTCTTCCTAGGATCTTTCACACTTTCTCTGATCACGTATACATCGTCTCTTGATGTTGTTTTTCTCTTCCGACCGCTTTTTCCTTTATGTTATCAACTGATGAATTTAGTTCATTTCTTCGCCTTGATGACAGGACTGACAGTTGAAAGGATGACGCCAAAAATTTCCGTGATCTCTCTGTAAGGTTTGCCAGTGTGTTCGTGCAGCGTAAAAATTTTTGTTATCTTCCTTGAAATAACATTCGTCGCAGACAATGGCCGTAGGAAAACTAATCGACAGTCGAGACAATAGCGATAAAAATCTGATGCAATCACGGATGACGTAATATTTTTCAAGGCCAATCAAATTTCATCATACACGCTAAAAATAGATTCATATTACTGCACACCACTGCAAATGACCTTATCTGAGGAAAAATTAGAAATCGATTACACCCTGCCACTTCATCGGGTCTAACACTGACAGTATGTTGAAAGAAAAGAAAGTAAAGCAGTTGTTTTACTTAATGTACACAAGGGTATATATGTACTATAATTCTTCTTTGTGGGATAAATTTAAATGAATATATATATATAGGTATATTATTTCTCGTATAACATATTTGTATATTCTAGTGCTATATATAAAACATTTTCAGGCACAATTCGTTTTAGAATTCATTTCTTTGGGTTATTCAAGTCCTTTTTTCCATTCTGTAAATGTGTTAACATATCATGGTTATATTAACGACTCATCTGGACTTTAGAGAGTGGAGAAATCCAAGATATTTCTATTTGTCTATATTTCTGAGATTAGGTACAATTATTTAAATTATTTACATTGTTCAGACTGTAGTCCTCATTTTTGTTGCCATATTCACCTTCAATATCGGTCTATATTTCTGAGATGAGATATTATAATTATTTACACTATTTACGTTGTTCAGACTGTAGTCCTCATCTTTGTTGCCATATTCACCTTCAATATCTGTCTATATTTCTGAGATGAGATATTATAATTATTTTCACTATTTACATTGTTCAGACTGTTGTCCTCATCTTTGTTGCCATATTCACCTTCAATATCTTTCTATATTTCTGAGATGAGGTATTATAATTATTTACACTATTTACGTTGTTCAGACTGTAGTCCTCATCTTTGTTGCCATATTCACCTTCAATATCTGTCTATATTTCTGAGATGAGGTATTATAATTATTTACACTATTTACGTTGTTCAGACTGTAGTCCTCATCTTTGTTGCCATATTCACCTTCAATATCGGTCTATATTTCTGAGATGAGATATTATAATTATTTTCACTATTTACATTGTTCAGACTGTTGTCCTCATCTTTGTTGCCATATTCACCTTCAATATCTGTCTATATTTCTGAGATGAGGTCTTGTAATTATTTACACTATTTACGTTGCTCAGACTGTAGTCCTCATCTTTGTTGCCATATTCACCTTCAATATCGGTCTATATTTCTGAGATGAGATATTATAATTATTTTCACTATTTACATTGTTCAGACTGTTGTCGTCATCTTTGTTGCCATATTCACCTTCAATATCTGTCTATATTTCTGAGATGAGATATTATAATTATTTACACTATTTACGTTGTTCAGACTGTAGTCCTCATCTTTGTTGCCATATTCACCTTCAATATCTGTCTATATTTCTGAGATGAGATATTATAATTATTTTCACTATTTACGTTGTTCAGACTGTAGTCCTCATCTTTGTTGCCATATTCACCTTCAATATCTGTCTATATTTCTGAGATGAGATATTATAATTATTTACACTATTTACGTTGTTCAGACTGTAGTCCTCATCTTTGTTGCCATATTCACCTTCAATATCTGTCTATATTTCTGAGATGAGATATTATAATTATTTTCACTATTTACATTGTTCAGACTGTTGTCCTCATCTTTGTTGCCATATTCACCTTCAATATCTGTCTATATTTCTGAGATGAGGTATTATAATTATTTACACTATTTACGTTGTTCAGACTGTAGTCCTCATCTTTGTTGCCATATTCACCTTAAATATCTGTCTATATTTCTGAGATGAGGTATTATAATTATTTACACTATTTAAATTGTTGGGATTGTTGTCCTCCTTTTTCTTGCCATATTCACGATGCTTCGGCCGTTGTAGGCTCCGACTTTCTTCTGGTGTTTGGAATTTTCAACTGAACTTTTTATTTCAATCACTGGGTTAGAATGTTCTCGCTCCGTGAGACATGCCACTTCCCGATGTCTTTGTTATCTCCATCTCATCTCTCTAATTTTGTATTTTTTGTTTTTTTTGTTTTGTTTTTGTTTAGTTTGTTCGTTTTTCTTTTGTTTTTTTATTGTTTTTTTTGTTTTGTTTTTTTGTTGTCGTTGTTGCTTTTGTTTTTTTGCTTACTACCGCTGTAGCCAGGTATTGAACTCTCAACTCTTTGGGTCAAGTCACTAGATCCAACCAATACTTTTATCCAATGAGCCATGTGTCCTTGAGTTCAAGATTTTGCTACCGCACTAATGAACAAAAAAAAAATCTTAGAGAGTTGAGTTAGATAGAGATAATTAACACATCAGGAAGTAGAATGAACTAGAACAATCTACATCGGTGGATAAAATAAAGGGTTTCGTTTGAAATTCCAATGTATATCACCTGAAGAAAGTCGAAGCGTACAACGGCCGAAACATCATGAATAAAGATGAAGACAACAGTCTGAACAGTGAAAAGAAATATATTTCTTATCTCTTTCCGAGCAACGCCAAATGAAGTAACGAAGTTCATCAATAAAATGTCAATTCAAAATATCTTATTTTCATTCTCTTCATTTCATTCTCTTGTCATCACTCAGAGATAAGAATGGTGTCTTTGTTTATTCTAATACTAGCAGTATAGCCCGGCGTTGCTCGGGTGTAATGAAAGCTTCAAAAACTAATCTATGGTCCTGGAGCTCAGACTCTTCAAACGTGCATGGAATACTGTTGCCATATCTGGTCAGGCGACCTTGCTGTTCGTCTTAGTGTTCTCGACAGGCTCTAAAGGCAAATCTGTAATGTGATTGGTCCCGACCTGGCAACTCAACTTCAGCCACATTCTCATCGGCTGAATGTGGCTTCCCTCTGTCTCTTCTACAAATATTTTCATGGCTTCTGCTCCGAAGAACTTAGGTGCCGGTGCCCCTTCCACAAGAATTTATTCAGGTAACCAGACTGGCAACAAGGTCTCACCCTTTTACAGTTAGATAAACCAAATGCAGGTGACAATTCTACTCCACCAGCTTCTTTTCTCTCGCTTCCCGCCTGTGGAACTCCCTTCCATAAACTTGCTTTCTTGAGGGCTATAACCTCCAAGAATTTAAATGCAAAGTCAATTCCCATCTCTTATCCACTTAATTCCAACCCTTTCCAGATCCCCCCGTGTATCTTGTTCTTTTCCTTCCTCTCTACCTTCACAAGTGTCTTCACTCCTGTGTTCACATCCTTCTCTTGCCCTTTCTCTTTCACTTCCTGTAGCTGGTTTGTCTTTCTCTTCACTTTCCTTCTGCCTAATAATTAAACTCTCTTATGTAACTCCAGCCCTTTCTACATCACCCTGTGTATCTTGTTCTTTTCCTTTCTCTCTACCTTCACAACTGTCTTCACTCCTGTGTTCACATCCTTCTCTTGCCCTTTCTCTTTCACTTCCTGTAGCTGGTTTGTCTTTCTCTTCACTTTCCTTCTGCCTAATAATTAAACTCTCTTATGTAACTCCAGCCCTTTCTACATCACGCTGTGTATCTTGTTCTTTTCCTTTCTCTCTACCTTCACAACTGTCTTCACTCCTGTGTTCACATCCTTCTCTTGCCCTTTCTCTTTCACTTCCTGTAGCTGGTTTGTCTTTCTCTTCACTTTCCTTCTGCCTAATAATTAAACTCTCTTATGTAACTCCAGCCCTTTCTACATCACCCTGTGTATCTTGTTCTTTTCCTTTCTCTCTACCTTCACAACTGTCTTCACTCCTGTGTTCACATCCTTCTCTTGCCATTTCTCTTTCACCTCCTGTAGCCGGTTTGTCTTTGTCTTCACTCTCCTTCTGCCTAATAATTAAACTCTCTTATGTAACTCCAGCCCTTTCTACATCACGCTGTGTATCTTGTTCTTTTCCTTTCTCTCTACCTTCACAACTGTCTTCACTCCTGTGTTCACATCCTTCTCTTGCCATTTCTCTTTCACCTCCTGTAGCTGGTTTGTCTTTCTCTTCACTTTCCTTCTGCCTAATACTTAAACTCTCTAATGTAACTCCAGCCCTTTCCTCATCAACCTGCGTATCTTGTTCTTTTCCTTTCTCTCTACCTTCTTACCTGTCTTCACTTTTTCCTTTCTAAAACTTCAAATCTCTTATTTAGTCCACTGCACTTCAGTGGCGGTACCGCCTTGCTTGGAGTGAAATGATAAAAAAAATAAGTGCAAACAGGTAAGAAGATACAAAGTACAGTTGGTTTTTCTAGGGTGCATGACTTAATACAATGAATTTTTATTCATTTTTTTTTTTTTCGGAAAAATTAAAAGTTTTATTATTTGACATCAAAAATACTCCCACTATTTTAGAGAAAATTTAATGATTAAAATAATAAATTCTTTTTTAATAAAAATGCAATATTGTTTTGCATACCTTTCTTTTAACTTTTTCGAATTCCAGTTGAATCCATTGCATTCACTTTCGCACAAATACCCTTGGGAAAGGTATTAATCCGTCTCTTCCTTCCAGTTATGGGTTAAATAGCAGGACAGATTGGGTTCTGTAGCCTTAGCTGGCAACCAATCTACCGCAGAAAGCAATGGCAACCTACTGCGGGATAATCTACTGCCCAGTCAGTCATGTCTCGAAAGAGACACGATCGCCCAAGCGTGTTTCACGTATGGCACTTAACTGACTGTGACAGTGATATATATATATATATATATATATATATATATATATATAAATCAATTTTCCATTTCACCCTGCATTTGAGAGAACTATTTAAAAAAAAACAAAATCAGCGCTTTAAAAAGTTGGAATTTAGATAAACAAAGAAATGTTTAGGCATGATCAGTTGTATCTTGCATGCTCAAGAGTAAGAAATCCTAAGAATTTATTCTTCACTGTTAAAAATAAAACAAATAATGTTCTTAAAAATGTTCTTTAAAATGAATTCCTATAAAACTCATTGAATACTGTTGCCATATCTGCTATTCACTTCGGGGTTCTTGACAGAATCCAACGTAGAATCTGTAATGTGATAGATACCGACTTGGCAGCTCGGCTGCAGTCGCTATCTCACCGGCGTAACGTAGCTTCCCTGTACCTCTTCTATAAATACTTTCACGGCTTCTGCTCCAATGAACTTAGATCACTGGTGACTCCTAGGTATGAATTTACACGAGCTACTAGATTAGCAACTAGGTCCCACTCTTTTACAGTGAAACAGATAAGATGTAACCGCAATTTCTAGTCTAACAGCTTCTTTATCGCACCTCATACCTGTGTAATTCCCTTTCATGTACTTGCTTCTCCGACAGCTACAATCTCCAGGAATTTAAATGTAAGGTCAATAGACATATCCTATCTTACTAACACGCATCCATTCTCTCAAGCTCTATTTCCATCTACTCCACCTTCATCCTCGGTAATCTCATCCGTCTATTATTTTCCTCCTGACATTTCACATAACTAACCCCTCTTTCTCATTACTTTCCCCTATGTAACTCACAGTGCAACAGTGGCAGTAGAATTCCTTGCTTGGGGTGAGATTATTTTTAAAAAAAGGGGGGTTTTGTCAAAGTATTTTTTCAAACAAATCAGCTTATTCAAATTTTATCAATTGGTTTGTGAAATTTAACGAAATGTAGAGTTTTTAAGTTTTAAAAAATGTTACAGAGGATTTCAACATACATCAGCGTTTGTATTTATTTCTGAGATGAGTAATCTAAACTCATTTATAAATTGAACTTCATGTCTGTGTGTGCACGTGTGTGTGTGTGTGTATCCGTTACCTATAGACTCCGAAACGGCTGAACCGATTTTCTTGAAAATTTACACAGTTGTACTATAAGCGTCTGCGAGTGTTCTTAGCGAGGTTATGTGTCGAGGTACACCCGATAAATATCGAAAATCGAAAAAATCGGGTTATAGAAGGAGTGGTCCGATTTTAATCAAATTTGATACACTTATAGACAAAGACATAAGAAATGATATTCAGAAGTTTCAAGGTTGCAGTTCTTACAATAATGCAGAAAATCGATAATACATATATATATATATATATATATATATATATATATATAAAAGGCAAGATGTTTGTGTGTGTCTGTTTATCTGCCTGTATGTCTGTATTTTTTCAGCCCTTTTTTTTAGTTTTTGCTTCGGGTTTGGCTCTAAGTAGCTATAATTGTAGTTCTTAGTCTCAGCCATGATACCATTTACTCAGATGACTTATTTAGCCTTCAAAATTCAATTTACAACGAAAAAAACTTATTTGATATCGATACCAGGGAATGAAAATTTGACTTACATCCATTCATTTTTCTTTCAGTCTACGGTTTCGCTTTAACTGGAAACAACTATTGCTTTTTAGTTTTTCGTGCCAACGTCCAAAGAGTCTGAGCTCCAGGACCATGGATTAGTTTTACAGCTTTCATTACACCCCAGCAACGCCGGGCTATACTGCTAGATTGTTTATATATAAGTGCTACGGTCATCATTTTATTAAGTGAACATATCGTCATTTTATCAAGGTGGAATTTTCTAGCTATTTTATAAGAGAGAAGGTAAATTTTGGGACCCCGTCGTCGAATTAATACTCGTTGTTTTATTGAAGGGTATACAACATATATGTCGTTTTGGTTGCAGTTTAATTTTCGTCGTCATGGTATGGAGTATACTATACAAAACCCGAGAGACCCTAGCAGGATACAGAGTAAGAAGCACAGCATGTGCGGAAGATAACAACAACAACAATAATAAACTAGAAAAACCAGACACACACACACACACACACACACACACACACACACACACACACACACATATCCACATTGCCACGCATATTTGTAAAATATTAATGTGGAGCTGTCCACATACACACACATCCACATTGCCACGCATATTTGTAAAATATTAATGTGGAGCTGTCCACATACACACACATCCACATTGCCACGCATATTTGTAAAATATTAATGTGGAGCTGTCCACATACACACACATCCACATTGCCACGCATATTTGTAAAATATTAATGTGGAGCTGTCCACATACACACACATCCACATTGCCACGCATATTTGTAAAATATTAATGTGGAGCTGTCCACATACACACACATCCACATTGCCACGCATATTTGTAAAATATTAATGTGGAGCTGTCCACATACACACATATCCACATTGCCACGCATATTTGTAAAATATTATTGTGCTTAAACCAACATGCGTGTTTTTCATCCACGGAACACGCTATGTTAGCAGGCAGTGATTGGTCAACCCAGACTGATCATCCAGTGTTCACATGAAAAACCCCTATTTCTTGCGGTTACCGCATATCTATATAAGCCGGGGATACCACGTGTTACAAGTAGTTAGGGCTCAGTTCCCCGCGTTTGCAGCCGGAACGTTTCTTGGTTTTACCTAATTCACACATATACACCCTCACTAATTGCAGATAGCAATTTAGTGGCGCGGTTTTTATTTCTCCCATACAAGCATGTGCACACATAAATTACAATCGCCAGTTGGAAACTGACTTCAACTCAAGAAAAGTATGTACATTACATTATTCTTCCTTTCAGGAGCTTTAAATCCGCTGCTATGAAAGTCGGTTCTCTGTGTAGGGCCCGGAAGTTTTTTCCGTCTAAATCTCTCCTGCACATATATAAATCTACCATCCGCCCGTGCATTGAATACTGCTGCCATATCTGGTCGGGTGCCCCTGCTATTCTCCTCAGGTTTCTCGATAAGGTTCAGAGGAGGGTCTGTAATGTGATAGATACAGACTTGGCGGACCGCCTGCAGTCTCTCTCCCACCGGCGCGACGTGGCTTCCCTGTGTCTCTTCTATAAATACTTTCACGGCTTCTGCTCCGATGAACTTAGATCACTGGTGCCCCCTAAATACGAATTTGCACGAGATACTAGATTAGCAACTAGATCCCACCCTTTTACAGTGAAACCGATAAAATGCAGCCGTAACTTCTACTCCAACAGTTTCTTTCCTCGCACTTCTCGACTGTAGAATTCCCTTCCACACGATTGCTTCTCCGACGGCTACAATCTCCAGGAGTTTAAATGTAAGGTCAATAGACACCTCCTAACACACTAACCTGCTCCCATTCTATCAAACACTCTTCCCATCTGCCCAACCCTCATCCTCGCTATCCTTACTCATCTGTCACCTTCCTCCTGACGTTCCCTATGTCTATCCACTCCTTCTCTTTACCTTCCCCTATGTAGCCCCATGTGCAATAGTGGCAGTGGAATGCTTTGCTTGGGGTGAGATGATTAAAAAAAAAAAAAATCAATCTTCCATTGAACATTTTTTACGTCTTTTACCAGACTAAGGGAGATAACTTCGCCTTCTTTATCTGCGTGCCTAGTCAAGCAAATTTTGTAACCCTTGTTAATACATTGTTCTTCCTGTTACCTTGGCGTCTTCGTTGTTCTTATTTCCTGTGTTATGTTTGATCAAAATGCGTCGAGTCGAATCATAGATATAAATATAGTAATGGACGATCTGTCCCCAACAACAGAGAAAATAACTTCTTCTATGTGACGTGGATGACCAAGGCTCTCCACAATTTCCTGCCTTTTGTAGATCTTAGTAATTTTTCTCTATTTTTTTTTACTTCTCCTGCCATCCATTTACACAAGCTCACTGGTTAGGTTATGCATTGTTTTCCTCTGACCCTCTTGCCTTCAGTCTGTCCCGTTAATGGCAAATTTTCCAAGCCCTCTTTCCTCATTATGCACCTTAGAAATTTCAACTGTTTCTTCCTCATGTTAAGTATAAGTATCCTTTTTTGTTTCCTTTAGTTCGAATTCCAGTTGAATCCATTGCATTCACTTACGCACAAATACCCTTGGGAAAGGTATTAATCCGTCTCTTCCTTCCATTTATGGGTTAAATAGCAGGACAGACTGGGTTCTATAGCCTTGGTCGGCAACCAGTCTACCGCAGAAAGCAATGACAACCTACTGCGGGATAATCTTCTGCCCAGACAGTCATGTGTCGAAAGAGACATGATCGCCCAAGCGTGTTTCACGTATGGCACATAACTGACTGACTGAATAGTTGGAATAATGATTAAGGCTTCTACTGGTCATAAAGTGGGGGATCAGTTTATTACTTCATAACAATAGGAAACCGATCCCCCACTTATTACTACATAATAATATAATACATTTCTTTCCCCTCTAGCTATGAGTCAAATAGCAGGACAGATCTTTCAAGACATGATCGCCCAAGCGTGTATCACGTATGGCACTTAACTGACTGACTGTTTCTCTAAAACTTCATCGTTGCTCACATTTTTGACCCATGGTATTCTCAGTATCCTTCTGTCGAAACATTTCTGTTGATTCGTGTCTCTTAAAAGAAACCAACACACTGATTGGAAATAAAATGACTTCTCAGAAATTGTTTTTCATTCTCCTTCTCTTTGGACTGCTTGTCACACAAGGTTAGACAATTCAGTCTTTCCTTAACTAGCAATATAGCCCTGCGTTGCTCAGGTGTAATGAAAGCTTTAAAACTAATCCATGGTCCTGGAGCTCAGACTCAGCCTAAAGAATATTTGAAATAATAAAATAATGGCGACAACTTACCAATCCCACCAATATAATAATTGCGACAATTCACCAATCGCACCTAATAAAATAACTGTGTCAACTTACCAATCGCATATATATATATACTAGCAGTATAGCCCGGCGTTGCTCAGGTGTAATGAAAGCTTTAAAACTAATCCATGGTCCTGGAGCTCAGACTCAGCCTAAAGAACATTTGTGTGAAGTTTGATGAGAATCGGATAAAAATTGTGGACTTGTGTAAAGGACATACAGACAGATAAACAGACACACACACGAGCATATTGCCATTTATATATATATATATATATATATATATATATATACACACATTATCGATTTTCTGTACTATTGTAAGAACTGCAACCTTGAAACATCTGAATATTGTTTCTTATGTCTTTGTCTATGAGTGTATCAAATCTGAATAAAATCGGACCACACCTTCTATAACCCGATTTTTTCGATTTTCGATATTTCTTGGCGGTACCTCGACACAAAATCTAGCTAAGAACACTCACAGACGCTTATAGTACAATTGTGTAAATTTTCAAGAAAATCGGTTCAGCCGTTTCGGAGTCTATAGGTAACGGACACACACACAGACAAAGTTCCATTGATAAATAAGTTTAGATTATTTGAAAATAGAATAGATTCATGCCTTTCTTGTGGATATTTCTGTGAAAATGAACCCAGCAGATTAATGTGTGATTTGAACCTGGCTTGCAGATTCCATTTTCCAGGACAATAACCATTTTATTATTCACACATCCAAGTCCTTGTATTACAATAAGAAAACCCTAGTTACCTCCCTTACATTATGTATCTTCAAGAATTAATCCTTATTAAGAGCTTTATGTCGGTGGATCAATAAATAAATAGCATAATGAAGAAAATATACCAACAACCTCACATACACAGGGTCGAATCATCCAAATTCCTTTTGTGTTCCATTGATAATGACAAAGATCTATTTAATTTCTTCCCCAATCAATACAATCATAGCATCTTCAAATCAAGCATCAACCATTATCTCTCCAACATATCCTCATAATACTCTTACTTCCATTTACACCCTTGCTACCACCTCATTCAGTAACCCTCTATCTTGAGTGGCTCTTTGGAATTGTTTTGGGTGAACAACAGCAATAAAGGAAAAGATTAGACATTATACAAGCGCTAGGAATTTTCAAACCTAACTATATAACTCCTATATATAACCAACACCAGTGAATATAACCAACGTCTTAAGGACACATGGCCTAGTGGATATATGCATTGGTTAGTTCTAATGACTTGACCCAAAGAGTTCAATACCAGGCTACAGCAGTGGTAACTATTGCCCGGTTCACACTCCACCCACGTCTATTTAACAGGTGTAGAGGCTCATCCCTTGTTACCTGTTTAGGACGTGGTTTCTGGTTTTCTCTTTTTCAATCTATTTACTCTTACATAACCCCCTGCACACCAGTGGCCTTACCGCCTTGCTCGGGGTGATATGATTTAAAAAAAAAAAAAAAAAAAAGTGGTGAACAAGTAACTTAGAGAGTTTGATTAGAGAGAGATAACTCATGACTATTAAAAGAGGCTTTGCACAAGGAACGAGAATGATATACCCCAGTGATCATAATAAACAGTTTGGTTCAAAATTTGTAGTACCTGAAGAAGGCCAGAGCATACAATGGCTGAAACATCGTCTAAATGTCAACAACGAGGACAAAAGTTTGAATTGTGTAAACATTACCTTATCTCAGAAATATAGACCAAAATATTTTTAAATAAAAATCAAAGACATACTTGAAATTCTCTGGTTTTTCTTTTCAAAACCAAAGATAGAATTTTATTTTTATCAAACAAAATTACAAAAAAAAAATAAAAAACAATTGCTGGAGACGAATATTGATGAAGAGTATCTATTAAATTTCTATTTTAATATACAAGAATGCTTTATCAACGCAAATCTTTCTCAGACTCCCGAAAAATTCATTTCTGCTCAGTTTTATATCGGAGCAAAAATAAAGCAATTTCTAAAATGGTTTTTTTATTTATTAATCCGACAGACATTACTTAAATGTTATTTTTAGTAGATACGCATATTTGAATAAACATTATTTATTTATTAAACAGTATATTTATTTTCATTTACCAGCTTGAATATTCAAGAAATCTTATTAAAAAGATAAGCTCTCTATCAGGATACAAACATAAGATCTGATACACTTATATCAACTCTGCCACTCAAGAAAAGTTGAAAAGCCTTATCAACACAAATCTTTTTCAGATTCTGGAAATATACACGACCAGCCATAATTATTAGGCCACCCCAGTTTAAAAAGAAAAATGATGTATTTCATACTATTTTTAATATTTATTGCCAAGTGAATATGAATAATTGTAAATGAAAATAGAATGGTTCTTTTGTTAATACTGCACAACAACATGTGCATCAAATGAACTGTTCTGGTGTCCAGTCTTTGTGCTCTCTTCTCCATGCTAGTCTCTTCTTATTGGCTGGCTGAAGAAAAGGCTTCCTGGCTGACTTGTAAAATTTTGCAAAGTAATAATAACAAAAGAACCATTCTATTTTCATTTAGAATTATCCACTTGGCAATAAATACTGAAAATGGTATGAAATACATAATTTCTTTTTAAAAACACTAGGGTGGCCTAATAATTATGACCGGTAGTGTAGATCAAGCGTTGTCTCACTCTGTCTCTCTTGCTTTCGATCTGTCATGTGTGTAACAAAATATATGGCAAATCTACAAGGTGCGATGGGTAAATTATCGCTATTTGTCTTGTAAAATTTTGCAATTTAATAATAATAAAAGAACCATTCTATTTTCATTTACAATTATTCACTTGGCAATAAATACTAAAAATAGTATGAAATACATCACTTTTTTTTAAACAGGGGTGGCCTAATAATTATGGCCGGTAGTATAAGTTTTCAAGAGTCTGAGAAAGACTTTTTGTGTCTTATTGTAAACAAGTTAACTTCTAAAGAAATGATGGAAATTTTATTTTATCACACTCCATGATTGAGTCGGTACAAGTCAAACCTAACAATGATTACCAAGAATATCAAATCATTTTGTTTCATAATAATAAAATAAAAAAATTTTTTTTTAAAAAAGCCCTAAATTACAAAAAGGTAGCTGATAAGTTCTCAGCCCAGTCAACTTCCCAAAAATCAGTATCTAAATCATCATCATCTTCAGTCCCTTGATTGATTCAATTGTCAAGAGAACCCAAGTGCAGAAAAAGAGATGACTTCTTTCATTATATGTTGACAATATTTTGTTTGAGCTTGTCAAGCTCAAATATTTAACACCGAGTGAAATTCTGCCATCAAAAATAATGGCAAAATGTTTAAGAGGATTATTACCTGTTTCCTCACAAGTTATTGCCCCCTGAGTATGACAGAAGGGAATGGGAATATATATATATATATATATATATATATATATATATATATATACTTTTTTTTTTTTTTTGTAATCATTTCACCCCAAGCAAGGCATTCCACTGCCACCATTGTGCAGGGAGTTACATAGGGGTAGGTTGTGAGAAAGAGGGGTTAGTTACGGGAAATGTCGGGAGGAGGGTGACAGACAGAAGAGGATACCAAGGATGAGGGTGGGGTAGATGGGAAGAGTGTTTGAGAGAATGGATGCAAGTTAGTGTGATGAGGTGTCTATTGACCTTACATTTAAGTTCCTGGAGATTGTAGCTGTCGGGGAAGCAAGTATATGGAAGGGAATTCCACAGAGAGTTAAATAGGAGAAAGTGATGAGAAAGAGGAGTTAGTTATAGGAAATGTCAAAAGGAGGGTAATAGACGAATGAGGATACTGAGGATGGGGTGGAGTAGATGGAAAAAAGAGCTTGTGAGAATGGATGTGAGTTAGTGTGATAGGAGATGTCTATTGACCTTACATTTAAACTCCTGGAGATTGTAGCTGTCAGTGAAGCAAGTATACGGAAGGGAATTCCACAGGCAGAAAGTGCAAGAAAAGAAGCTCTTAGAGTAGAAATTGCGGTTACATCTTATCTGTTTCACTGTAAAAGAGTGGGACCTAGTTGCTAATCTAGTATCTTGTGCAAATTCATACCTAGGGGGCACCAGTGATCTAAGTTCATTGGAGCAGAAACTGTGAAAGTATTTATAGAAGAGGCACAGGGAAGCCACATCACCCTGATGAGAGAGTGACTGCAGCCTGTCTGCCAAGTCGGTATCAATCACATTACAGATTCTCCGTTGTAATTTGTCAAGAACCCCGAAGAGAATAGCAGGGGCACCAGACTAGATGTAGCAGCAGCATTCAATACACAGGCGGATGGTAGATTTATGTATGTGCAGGATGGATTCAGATGGGAAAAACTTCCAAGCCCTGCACAGAGAACCGACTTTCATAGCAGCAGATTTAGTAATGGATTCGATGTAGTCATTCCACTTGAGGTCTGCTGAGAGTGTGAGGCCAAGGAAGCATATGTTTTACTCTCAGGGAGGCAAGCCTGTTCCATGCTAATGGGAGGTATGAGCGATTGTCTATGATGGTTAATTGATAGCAGCTTCGTTTTGGAAGCATTAAAATTTATGAGCTATTTATTACCCCAGTCCACTATGGATTGGAGGTCCTTCTCAAATACACACAAAAGGTCTTTATTATAATAGAGAGGTGTGTGTGTGCCTATATATATATGTGTGTGTGTGTGTGTGTGTGTTGTATGTGTTATGTCTTGAAGGCTGTCACAATCCGTTGAATGAAATAAAGGAAGGTCGGGAGGTGTTTGTATGACCTGTTTATTATGATATTTCATAATCTCATCATCAGAATGGCAGAGAAATCCTCAGAATGACCGTGCTTTTTAGCTGCTCATCTATGAATGGCTGGCTTTATCGACTGCTGCTGTACATGTGTGCGTGTATGTATGTGTGCAAGTGTGTATCTGTGTGTGTTCTAGTTGGGTTTTTTTTTTTAATTTTATGGTCTAATAGTGTGTGTGTGTGTGTGTGTGTGTATTCAAGTTGGGGTTTTATATATATATATATATATATATATATATATATATATACACACACACACAATTTTTTTTATTACAATGGTTTATAAAAGCATTATATCACTACACAAAAATTTCCGTTTCATAACAATACATTTCTTTTTCAGGTGATATGTTAAAATAAATGATGAAAATGATTTATTTGAAAATGTAAGATGAATTCATGGTTATTTAGAAAATTAGGAAATAGTAGTTGGAGAAAATGCTTTAGGTGTGTCAATATTGTTCAATCAAACATGAGAATCCATGTAACCATTCTCAGACAAAATTAAAAAGCAACATGTCTAGATCTAAGCCATTCTGCCCATTTTCATAACCCAAATATTTAAATCTCCATGGTTACATAATTCCAAATTTTGATTAAACAACTTGGACACACCTAAATGCATTTCCTCCAAGTACCACTCCCTAATTTTCTAAATAACCAGAAATTCATCTTATATTTTCAAAAATAAATCGTTTTCACCATTTAATTTAACATATCACCTGAAGAAAAACAGTTTTTGTTCTGAAATATGAACATTTTTGTGTAGTGATATTATGCTTTTATAAACAATTGTAATAACAACAATATTAAGCTTTACTCTGTATCGAGCACTCTTTATAAAAGTAAATGCTTGAACAGTGGATTTTTAAATCTAATGTTCTTCCACTCTTTTGTAATATATATATATATAGCCTTTGAGATTTCACTCGCCCTATTGACTCAGATGATTAAAAACTTAATTGGGTGATTAAAGTTTATTGCTTTACTCATCCATGGTCAATTAAAAATCGAGCAATGAAAAAGGAAATCTGATTCTTTTACAACCCAAAAGTATGCCATTGAAGATTCACAAGTTACTTGGAATGACCTACAATGACATTATTGAACTCTTGGTTTTTATCTTCCCAGTCAGTGTAAACATTCATTTAATTAATGCTTCCAGAGTGGAGCCAAAATGTCTCTGTTGCCCAGATTAAAGCTTACTTGGAAAAATATTATCCTATATTTCCTCGCTGCTTACAAAAATTTAAAATGAACATTAGAAAGAAAGAAAAAAAATTACGCATATTTCTTTCAATCATGCACCAAAAAACAAATTATACAAATAATTTTTTTATAGAAAAATCAATGAGAATTTAGGTACCTCCATTTAATTGTCAGAAAACAGTATATCATGATGTCAAAACTTAATAAAAACAAAGTTTTATCATCAAAATGTTTATGCAATTAGTAAGAGGAAAGATCAAATTTTGTTATTTTTTTAAATTTTTAAATCCTTTCTAACATGTTCAAAATTTTAATTAAAATTTCATTTTTTGTTTCTGTCAGTGATTCACGCTATGTTTACGTAAGGCGACTATTAAGAAAATGGAGACAGCTAAGTAAAATGATCTTGGGATGAGTAAATTTTCCCTCATTCTCAACCACTGGTCGAGTGATTTCTTTTTCAAATCTCAAAGGCTGGGTGTGTGTGTATATCTACGCATCTACACATCGTTCATTCAGCAATGAATTAGAACACTCTCAGCTACTGGGCGTGTATAATGATAATATACACACTAAAAAGTCTGCCTCCTTCTACCGTGCACCCGTAGCTCAGTAGTAGAATCACCAACTGACGCCAATTCAGTCGGGTTTCAATCCAGGGTAAAAAGCAATCAGTTGTCTAACCATACTGATGAGCTGTGATACAGCGAAACAGATCTGACTATATATATATATATATATATATATATATATATATATTTATTTCAGATAGTGTATAGCTTAAAACATTATTCTAGTGTATACTTATATTTGAACTAGATGCCTAATTTTGATTTTTAATCAGTGGGTATTATGTGCATTCAATAAATCCAATAATTCTTATATATGTAAAGGGGAACGGACAGTTGCATACCCAACAATTGTTTACCAGGACATTTGTGTCCTTAGACAAATGCATCCCAGTATAATTGTGCACCTCTAGTAAGTTTTTGAAGTTACCATATTTTCTGAAGAGTTGCTAATTGCAAACTAGCTTTTTATTGTTCTAAAAAAAAAAAAAGCAAGAAGATAGTGAACATAACTGTTATGTTAACTATCTTCTAAATTTAAACTCCATCATAAAAATTATTAGTCTAAACACATTCTTTTCTGAGATTAAACATGTTATATATAAGTGTTCTTTCCATTCATCATCCAATTACGTATTAATAGTTTTATCTACAGATTTGTATACAAGAACTTCTACATCAATATTAGCACCATCGACAAATATTTATTTTTTAAATTCCTGTTGATAAAAGAGAAAATGTTACAAAATATATTTGAAGCTGCTATTAGATTGGGCGATTTGTTTTTCAGGTTTGATTACAAAAAGACATCAGCCAAGATCTTGCCTCAAAGGCTAAAACTTTTTAGCAGGGATTACCTTCCCTGTACAAGTTCCAAAGCCAACTTTGTAGCCATCGCCCTGGCAGTAACCTGGGAAAAGAAATAAATAAATATGTGTCATTTAGTTGAAAATTTATTTTGGTTAGTCACAAAAAAAGTTATTTACATTATTAATAACTAGCAGTATAGCCTGGCATTGCTCGGGGGTAATGAAAGCTTTAAAACTAATCCATGGTCCTGGAGCTCAGACTCAGCCTAAAGAATATTTGTATGAGAATCGGATAAAAATTGTGGATTTATATAAAATTTGGTGAGAATTGGATAAAATTGTGGATTTGTATAAAGGACATACAGACAGATAAACAAGACACACACACACACACACACACACAGCTTGCCTTTTATATATATATTATCGATTTTCTGTACTATTGGAAGAACTGCAACCTTGAAACTTCTGAATATCGTTTCTTATGTATTTGTCTATGAGTGCATCAAATTTGATTAAAATCGGACCACTCCTTCTATAACCCGATTTTTTCAATTATTGATTTACGATATTTATCGAGGGTACCTTGACACAAAACCTAGCTAAGAACACTTGCAGATGCTTATAGTACAACTGTGTAAATTTTCAAGAAAATCGGTTCAGCTGTTTCGGAGTCTATAGGTAACAGATACACAGACACACACAGACAAAGTTTCATTTATAAATAAGTTTAGATTTAGATTAGATCAGACTAATGTCTTTATCTTTGTTGTTATCACAACCTTTCAAGATTTTGTGACTTCTATCCTTCTTCAGGAAATTTTGAATTCAACTATTTATTTAATCTACACATATAGATCTCATTCTTCTCTACATGTCTACGGATATTAATATTATTATTACAAGTAATTTCTCTTGACCCATAGGAACAAAATATATATCCTCTGCCTTAAAAAAATATTCTCCCTATTAATTCAACTTCTAAGATTTTACTTTTTAATTTTATGTTTAAATTTTAATTTAAATTAATGTTGGTTGGTTGTTTTATGGTATATCAACCTCGGTGGGTCATTTATTGCCAACTAAATTTTATTTATTGCTGGTAATATCTTTTCTTTCAAAATTTTATGGTTGTTTATAAGTTTGTGGCTGGTAATACTTTTGAGTACCATGGAGAAATAAATTTGTTTTGATTTTTTCAGCATGTCAGTTTTGGTTAATTATTACTATGGTGTCTATTTTCTTTAAATGATGTAGCATTTTTTTTTTTTTTAATATATATATATATATATATATATATATATATATATATAAGGGTTTATATTTTTCAAAAGAGATTGACTTCTTTCAAGTAGTTCAATATGACTTTTTCATCTGTTTTTTTGAAAAGTTCTCTTATATTCTTTGAATTATATTATTTTTATCGGGTGGAGGCTAAGAAAGTGCAGTCTATTAGAAAATGTTTTACTGTGTAGGCCTTTTGACATGTTATACACTCAGGAAGGTTTTCTCCCTTCAGTAGAAATGAGTAGGTGATGTTTGTGTGCCAATTTTTGTTCTTGTAATGATCACCTCTTCTTTTCAAGTTAGTTTGAAATTGGGGCTCCATTTTCCAAGAATGGGTTTGATTTCTTGCAATTTGTTTTTTTTTTTTTTGTATAAGTTCCATTGTAGCTGACATTTGTTTTTAAAAGTTTAAATCAAATTATTACTGAAAGAAATATTACAAATCTTATTAGTAAAGGAAATGCTGTCTATTTTGTTACTGGTTGAACCATGTGACAGACAGACATGGCTCTTATTATAGTATAGATTATTATTATTATTCGATTTTTCATCATATTCTGATTTCTGCTATTGTCGCACTACCTACCAAGTCTGCGGGAAGACCTAATGCAGGTCGTGGTGTGTCATTATGGCTCCATTTTATGTTTTTATATCTCCCCTATCATCCCTAGCGTTACATAGACAAAGTTCTTCTTAGTGTGTGGGCTGTACTTAACAAGACAATTTTTTGTATATCTCTTAAGCTGGGGTTTCCAGGGATTCTTTCAATGTGTTGTTTTGTTTCACTTTTTATCATTCCAAGTGCACCTACTATCACTGGAACTATTGCTGTTTTCAATTTCCACTTTTTTCTATTTCAATTTCCAGGTCTTTATATTTTGACAGTTTTTCGAATTCCTAGGTTGCTATGTTACAATCCGCTGAACAAGCCATATCAATTAATAGGTAAGTTTTTTCTTTCTGGTTTTTAACAATACTATCCATCCTATTTGCTTCAATTTTTCTGTCTGTGAAGATGGTGTAATCCCATAGAATGGTGACATCTTCTATTTCTGTAACTGGTGCTGGATGATGTTCATACCAGTGTTTGCTTACATATTTTCCATAGTGTTTGCACATTGCCCAATGTAAATATTGCCCCAACTCTATCGTGGCAATTTTTATATTCATTTGGAGCAAGTACAGAACATCCTGAGATTAGATGGTCTATTGTTTCTTGGTATTTATCACAGAACCTGCATTTTGGATCCACATTATTATGTATAATATTATTATTATTATTATTAATAATAATGTGGCAAAATAAACTTCAAACAGCAACAAGCAAGTGAATTGTGGCACTCTCAGCTGATATTCCAATCCAGTCGTTCATTCACAAAACAGGCGCCTTTTCACTTCAGCTCGTAATAAGTGTAAAAGGATACTTAACGAAGGATACTTAACGAAGCTAAGATGTTGTTTGCTGCCAGAATGAAGCAACGCATAGCATGCTCTAAATTCGGCTCTAAAGACTACTGGCGACTCTGTAAAAGAGTACTTAACAAGAGCAAGTCCACAATACCCCCGCTAATCAACAAATTTGAGGTCCTCACCTCCCCAGCAGAATGTTTTGCCCGCAGATTCTTGAACAATTCAAGTCTGGACGCATCTGGAGTTTTTACACCCGACTTCTCACCTAGAACCGAGGCACAACTGAATGATGTCCACATTACACCTTCGCTTGTCTCTAAGATAATCTTAAAACTTGACCCTCACAAAGCGAGCGGTGGTGACGGAATCCCAACCATAGTCTTAAAGAAATGTGCCCCTGAACTCTCCTCTATCCTTTCTAAGCTCTACAACCTCTGCCTATCTGCTTCCTGCTTTCCTGCCTGTTGGAAATCTTCCTCTATAGTTCCTATATTTAAAAACACTGGAGAACCCTCTGACCCTGCAAATTACCGCCCTATCAGCCTTCTTCCGATCTTTGGCAAAGTGTTCGAAGCCATTATCAATGCCGAGGTGGTTCAGCATCTCACAGCACACAGCCTCCTCTCGGACAAGCAATATGGTTTCCGCTTCACCAGGTCTACTGCTGATGTGCTAACGACCATCACCGAGTACATATACCAGGCACTCGACAGGAATGGCGAAGCTCGAACTGTTGCATTGGATATATCTAAGGCGTTCGACAGAGTTTAGCATGCTGGCCTTCTATGTAAACTGCGGAGCTATGGTATAACTGGACATTTGTTTGAACTAATCCAGTCATTCCTCTCTAACCGCACAATGAAAGTGGTATTAAACGGACATGCCTCTCAGAACTACCATACAAACGCAGGTGTCCCCCAAGGCTCCATCTTAGGTCCTACACTCTTCCTGATATATATTAATGATCTCCCTGATTCCATAAGAACCCAAATAGGTTTGTACGCCGATGACACCACAGTTTACTCTCGCCTCCAACAAAAATCTGGTGTAGGCGTCAAAGCTAAACTCGCAGCCGAGATTGAAAAAGACCTCCAATCCATATTGGACTGGGGTAAGAAATGGCTAGTAAATTTTAATGCTTCTAAAACGAAGCTACTGTCAATTAACCATCATCGACAATCTCACCTACCTCCCATTAGCATGGACCAGGCTTGCCTCCCAGAGAGTAAAACACTACGCCTCCTTGGTCTCACACTTTCAGCGGACCTCAAATGGAATGACTATATCGAATCCATTGCTAAATCCACTGCTATGAAAGTCGGTTCTCTGTGTAGGGCCTGGAAGTTTTTTCCGTCTAAATCTATCCTGCACATTTACAAATCTACCATCCGCCCGTGCATTGAATACTGCTGCCATATCTGGTCGGGTGCCCCTGCTGTTCTCCTCGGGCTTCTCGATAAGGTTCAGAGGAGGGTCTGTAATGTGATAGATACCGACTTGGCAAACCGCCTGCAGTCTCTCTCCCACCGGCGAGACGTGGCTTCCCTGTGTCTCTTCTATAAATACTTTCACGGCTTCTGCTCCGATGAACTTAGATCACTGGTGCCTCCTAGGTTCGAATTTGCACGAGATACTAGATTAGCAACTAGATCCCACCCTTTTACAGTGAAACCGATAAAATGCAGCCGTAACTTCTCCTCCAACAGTTTCTTTCCTCGCACTTCCCGACTGTGGAATTCTCTTCCAAACGATTGCTTCCCCGATGGCTACAATCTCCAGGAGTTTAAATGTAAGGTCAATACACACCTCCTAACACACTAACCTGCTCCCATTCTATCAAGCACTCTTCCCATCTGCCTGACCCTCATCCTCGCTATCCTTACTCATCTGTCACCTTTCTCCTGACATTCCCTATGTCTATCCACTCCTTCTCTTTACCTTCCCCTATGTAGCCCCATGCGCAATAGTGGCAGTGGAATGCCTTGCTTGGGGTGAAATGATTAAAAAAAAAAAAAAAAAAAAATTCTCAAAATCTCACTAACAGACGTTTCGGCCACTAACCTTGAACATTGTTCTCAAATCTATCCACTGGGAAAAAATTCCTTGCTTTTATATCTGTACTTATACCCATAATCCTTTTGCATATTCCTGTAATCCCATAATGCATTGCATCTTTTATTGTATAAAAATGCAATGCAAGTCCCCCCTCATTCTTTTACGTTATCTGGCCAAGGACAGATTACGGCAGAGCGGTAAGTGCTTTTTCTTTTTCCTTCATTTTAACTGCAGTAGCTTTACATGCTAAGCAAATACGGGCTCTTTTTTGGCGGGGACAAAAGTTAAGTGCCATACGTCATACATGCTTGGGCAATCATGTCTCTTTTGATTCACGACTGACTCAGAAGATTTTCCTGTAGTAAGTTGCTTTTTACTGTTGAAATAGTTAAATGTAACTGCCACTTCTACTCAAACAGTTTCTTTTCTTGCACTTCCTGCCTGTGAAAATCCCTTACATTTACTTGCTTCTCTGATAACTATGATCTCCAAAAATTTAAATGCAACGTCAGTTGCCATCTTCTATCTTCTTTCATTTATCCATCACACCCAGATGGTGCATAGGGCAGCAACTTTTTGTAGCTGTTTCTGCAACAAACTGTTTTTTTACAGGGTAAGGTTGTTATATGCAAATACCCTTGGGAAAGGTATTAATCCGTCTCTTCCTTCCAGCTATGGGTCAAATAGCAGGACAGATTGGGTTCTATAGCCTTGGTCGGTAACCAGTCTACTGCAGAAAGCAATGGCAACCTACTGCGGGATAATCTTCTGCCCAGTCAGTCATGTCTCTTTCGAGACATGATCGCCCAAGCGTGTATCACGTATGGCACTTTAACTGAACTGAAGGTTGTTAGCCCTGCACCCAACCCCCAAGCCCCCAAACCTGGAGGACCGGTGGACCATTCTTGGTCTTTATGTTTACAGCACCTGATATTCCCAAATGGTCACCCATTTAAGTACTGACCAGGCTCAATGTTGCTCAACTTCGGTGATTGGACAGGAACTGGTGTATTCAACACGATATAGTCATAGCTATCTTCTTTAATCCCGTTCATTTTTTTATCCTTTCTTCAATACCCACTGACATGGTCTTTTCCCTCACTATAACCCCTTGCACATTAGGGGGTTAAAATAATTGCATGAAACTTTTTTTAATCTTTTCACTCCAAGCAATGTGGGACTGCCACTAGTGCAGGGAGGGTTACAGTAAGAGAAAAGCCTGGGTACAAAGGGTATTTTTTTATATTTTTCTTTTTAAATTATCTATATATTATATTAAATTATCCATGTATTGTTTTCAGTATCCAAGCCATGTTGAGAATCCTGGGTATGAGGATGAACTACATCTGGCAGCAAGGCCTCTGACTGGGAAGTTTATCTGGTCAGGTGCGCCTGCTATTCATCTTGAGGTTCTCAACAAAGTCCAAAGAATAATCTGACGTGGCATCTCAACTTCAGTCACTTACTCGCCAGCATGGCAGTTGCTTTGACAAGCTTTTTACCCTGGTGCCCTGTCTACATGAGTTTAAGCATGCTACTAGATTGGCCCCCTAGGTCCCACCCTTTTACTGATTAAATAGTTAAATGTAACTTCCACTTCTACTCAAACAGTTTATTTTCTTGCACTTCCCTCCTGTGGAACTCCCTTACATTTACTTGCTTCTCTGATAGCTATAAGCTCCAATGATTTTAATGCAGCACCAATTAACATCTATCTTGAATCCTGTTCATCTTTTATCTTTTCTTGAATACCCCTGTGCTCAGATTTTTTCTCACTGTAACCCTCTGCAAAAAAAAAAAAAAAAAAAAAAAAAAAAACTTGAAAATTTTTTTGAATTATGAAGCTTGAAGGCAGGCATTTCCTACCATACCATCTTCCTATCAACTACAGCAGTGAACATCTTAATTGCAAAATCTGCAGTTCTTGTATGTATGGAGATCTCTCATAAATTATTCTGATTAAATTTCACTGAAAACAAATATATAAAAACAGCTCACTATTTACCTGTCATGATGACTTCATCACCATCTTGCAAGAATTTTCGAGTTGCACCATTTCCAAGATCCACTGGTTTGGTTCCTTTCCAACAAAGTTCCAACATGGAACCGAAAGAATCAGGAGTCTGAAAAGAATGATATAAGAAGCTCAACTATTTATATTTTCTGACACAATATAATTTCTAAAGAAGTAATGGATTCTTTTTAAATCAGACAGAATTTATCACTTTAAACGTTATTTTTAGTGGATACTTGTATTTTAGTAGATGCTCCATTTACTTATTAAACTGCATTTTTTTTTTAAATCAAGAGACCTGAATATTTGGGAAATCTTATTAAAGAAAAATATGCACCCTCCAGGAGGATTTGAACCTGCACCACCCTTAGCATTAAGATCCAACATTAGATTCAACATGCTTATACCAACTCGGCCACAAAGGATAATTGCCAATCAAAGAAATTGCATCATGCCTTTAAATTCTCAAAACTCTTTCGATCCATGACTGACTAAACAGAAGATATTCCCGCAGTAAGTTTCCTTTTCTTTCTGAGGTAGACCGTTTTCCAACCAAGGCTATAGAACCCAATCTGTCCTGCTATTCAACCTCTCAGTCAGTTAAGTGCCATACGTCATACATGCTTGGGTGATCATGTCTCTTTTGATCCTTGACCAACTCAGCAAAAGATTTTCCTGCAGTAAGTTGCTAACCAAGGCCACAGAACCCAATCTGTCCTATTTAACCCATAGTGAGAGGGAGAAGAGATGGATTCATACCAGAGTATTTGTGCATAAGTGAATGCAAGAAATTCAAGTGGAATTTGAACTTGGCTCTCCAGTTTCTCATTTCAAAATGATATCCACTGCACCACAACACGCATCCATTTATTAACCTCTTCAAATTACTACAAGATACTTTGGTGGTAAAAATGTCTCTAAAGTAAAACAAATTTAAGAGCTTATTGAAACATTCACAACAAAACTATATATATATATCCCTACTATCACGCTCTGGGGTTTAGATTATTTTGTATTTTGTTTTCTGATGTCTTACTGTAAGGTACTCAATAGTATGTACATCACACTCCACCCACGTCTTTCGAACAGGTGAAGAGGCTCATCCCTTGTTCCCTGTTTAGGATGTGGTTTCCGGCTTTCTCTTTTCCAATCTTTTAACTCTTACGTAGCCCCCTGCACATCAGTGGCATTACCGCCTTGCTTGGGGTGATATGATTAAAAAAAAAAAAAGTCATTTTAGACAGTATATTGATATAAATATTTTGCCATCATTTTGATGGCACTAGCCCACTCGTAAATCATGGTCAATATACAGGGGGTCTCCAAAAAACTGACCCCATTCTGTAGTCTAATAACACAGCCAATCCTCACAAAAATCTTTAAATTTTTCCTCTTAATAAACTGTTCTTCTTTGAGGAAAAACATCACCGGCAACGTTCATCTGCAAATGCTTCCAAACTGGTTATTTGATGAGCTCATTACTGATGAACATGAACACTTCATTTTCCAACAGGACAAAGTTCTACTTCACTGAAAGTTGACTGAGCAGACTTACTGTGCAGACTCATCTCAATGAGAATCTACACTACCGGACATCTTTCTCCACTGCACCACAACGCACATCCGTCACTATATGCTTACAGCACCTGGTATTTCCAAGCGGTCACCCATCTAAGTACTGACCAGGCTCAATGTTGCTTAACTTTGGTGATCGAGTGAGAACCGGTGTATTCAACGTGATAGGCTGTAAGCATATTCTCTTGAATAATGTGGAGAGCTCCATCTTGTTGGAAACCATGAACACCGTTGTAATAATAAAACTAATACACAAATCTACTCCAACTACTGTTCACCTACTTATGGAGCCCCTGTATATACCCACTCTTTTTACAAGCCTAGAACTTAAGCAGAGAATCAGTAAGGAACTAAAGAATGTTACGCAAGACATGCTACAGCACGTTTGACAGGAGCTGGACTACTGACATGACACGTGTCATGTCACACTGTCACAGGTGGTGTGCTTTTTTGAAGCTTTGTGAAATCAGTTATAAAATTTACATCACTTTGAATATTAATTAAATTTTGGTAAATAAATCTTTTACTGTTCCACATTCTTCTTCTTCTTCTATGTGCCCTGTCCCTTCAGGACGTAGGTGATCATGGCCTTCCACATTTCCCTATCCCTGGTGGCTCTGAACATGCCTTCTGTTACACCATGCAATCTTCATTCCGTCATCCACCTGATTAGGTCCTTCAGATATGTTATCTGTTGTTTTCCCCTGTCTCTTTTTCCCTCTATCTGGCCTGTTAGTATCAGATTCTCCAAGCCCTCCTTCCTCGTTGCATGTCCCAGGAACTTCAGCTGTCTCTTCCTGATGCTCAGTATTAAATTCCTTTTTGTTTCCATCATTTCCAAAACCTCATCATTGCTCACATGCTCGATCCATGAGATTCGCAGCATCTTTCTGTAGAACCATATTTCAGTTGCTTCAAGTTTTTCCTTCATCTTTGATGGTATTGTCCAGCATTCACTGTCATATTGAAGGACAGACATCACGTAGCAATCCATTACTCTCCTTGTTTCTAGTTTAAGTTTCCTGTCTCTTAATAATTTACTCAACTTCTGTAATGCATTCTTGTGCTTTTGGATCTCAGGAATATAAATGTATAGAAACTGCTGTAACCACAAAGTGAGGGGTCAATTTATATATTGATTGTAATATGGAACTGACCCCCCATTTTATATCCAGCATCCTTCTGTAGAACCACATTTCTGTTGCTTCAAGTTTTTCCTTCATCTTTGATGATATTGTCCAGCATTCACTGTCATATTGAAGGACAGACAGCACGTAGCAATCCAGTACTCTCTTCCTAGTTTCTAAGCGTATTTAATTTCATTTGCCTGGGTGGGGAGTAGTTACTTAGATATTCATATTTTGAATGACGTCAATTTCAGAGGGGCGTCTTACATAATTGAATAAAATGTAATTATACTTTTGAAGAATACAGTTGAAATTACTGAAATGAAATTATTCAAAACGGAAATTATGTAGGACACGGCCTAATATCTAGAATCAGCCTGATTATGTAGGACTCGACCTGATATTTAAAACATTACCTGATTATGATTCAACCTTACCTGATTATTCAGGATTTAAAATAATATAACTCAATCTGATTATTTAGGACATAAAATAATATTTATGATTCAACCTAATATTTAAAACATAACCTGATTTTTTATGACTCCAATTAATATCTATATTCCTATCAATAATATATAGTTTATGATTGTGTATCAAAAGTTGTCTTTATTTTTAAAATTGTGTTCACCTCATGCAAGGCAGTAAAGCCACTACGACACAACAGGTTATTTGGTATGAAGTTTAAGTTTTGTTTAACGGCATCTCAAACTCTGTGGGTTATTTAATGCCAAAAAGGTGGAGTTTTTAGGTATTTTTGTAATGTTCAGTTATAGTAAGAAGGTTGAGTTAGTCAGATTTTAATGAAGTATTTTTGGTTTTATTCTTTTTTATTTTAGAAAACTGAAAATGACTTCTAGTTTTATTATTATTTTCAAAAATATTTTGCCGGGAATTATTTTTTTCTTTCAAAAATGTGTTATGGTAATAATTTTTTCCTCAAAAATGTATTGTTGGTAATATTTTCCCTTCAAAAATGTATTGTTGGTAATATTTTCCCTTCAAAAATGTATTGTTGGTAATATTTTTCCTTCAAAAATGTATTGTTGGTAATATTTTTCCTTCAAAAATGTATATTTTTCTATAAAGGTTTATTTTTATGTATATATTTCTATAAAAGTGTATTTTTATGTACATATTTCTATAAAAGTGTATTTTTATGTACATATTTATATAAAAGTGCATTTTTATACTCTCATAGTGTTTTGACCCAAGTTTTTTTTTTGGGGGGGGGGGGGGTAATTATTTGCCCATAGCTGGGGCCCTAACAGGTGCTACCACTTCGGGTCAGGGTGGACCTGAGAACAACAGCAATTAAGAGGTGGTTCCATTCTCCTCACAACCTCTCAATCAGAGGTCTTGCTGCCGGATGCAGTTTACCATCATACCCAGGATCATATTTGGTATGGAAGAATTAGAAAACAGAAACATTACTAAAGAGAAAGATTAGTAATCATGACAGTAAATAACTGACATTGCATTTAAATTTTTAACAATCAAAGTTGGCTGGAAAGCATGGTGTTGAAAGAGAGCCTCACAAGTGAGAATTGCAAGCAAAGAAACTGTTCGTATAGAAGTTACAGTTACATGTCGCCAACTCAACTATAAGAAAGTATTTATAGAAAAGGCAGAGGGAAGCAACTTTGCAGTGGTGAGAAAGCGACTGAAGCCAAGATGCCAGGTCAGGACAAATTGTACTGCTGATTCTTTGAATTTTATCAAAGCTCTCTAGATATATGGCAGAAGGACCTGACCATAAGTGGCATTTAAGCATGGGTAATTGGTCGACTTATAGATATGCAAGATAGATTCTGGAGAGAAAAATTGTCTAGCATTACACAGTGAACCAACTTTCTTAGCAGTCAGTTACCTATTTTTTTGTATGAACTTGGTAATTTTTTTTAATTTTCAAATCAGTATCACCCCATGCAAGGCAGTAAAGCCACTAAGACATAAGGGGTTACAGAGTGTGGAAGAGTTAGGAAAAGAAACATTACTAATGCTTGGGGAAAGAAAAGAGCCATCAGGAGGACACTAGATAGCTGATTTTCTAAGCGCTGCTTAGATGTGGCACAAGGCCAAAAGTATTGGGTACTTTAATGAGGGAAACAAAAAGGAAATTAATACTGAGCATCAAGAAGAGACAGCTGAAGTTCCTGGGACACACAATGAGGAAGGAGGGCTCGGAGAATCTGATACTAACAGGCCAGATAGAGGGGAAAAGAGACAGGGGAAAGTAACGGATAACATATTTGAAGGATCTAATCAGGTGGATGAGGGAACGAGGATTGCATGGTGTAACAGGAGAAGGTGTGCTTAGAGCCACCAGGGATAGGGAAACGTGGAAAGCCGTGATCACCTACGTCCTGAAGGGACAGGGCACATAGAAGAAGACTATATATGCCAACAGTTAGTAAGAAATTATATGTGGATATAAAGTGGGGGATCAAATCTATATTATAACTAATATATAAACTGATCTCTCATTTTGTGGCCATGCTAGTTTATATTCTAGATTTATGGGCTTGAGCTAGTGGATGATGGAACGAGGGTTGCATGGTGTAACAGGAGAAGGCATGCTCAGAGCCACCAGGGACAGGGAAACGTGGAAGGCCATGATCACTACTCAGTTGTAATAGGTTTTATCAAGACAAGCTTGCTAACCATTATACCACGCTGAGGTGTCCAATCAGGGGGACACTAGGTAGTGATTGATATGCAAGATAGATTCTGAAGATAAAAATTGTCCAGCACAGCACTGTGAACCAACTTTCTTAACAGTTGACCTCACAATGGATTCAATATAACCTTTCCATTTCATATCAGCCAAGAATGTTAGCCAGAGAAAGAACAATGAGTTACTTTCTTGGAGGTTAGTATTAGCCATGCTGATGGACAGTTAGAAAAAGGTCTATCTCAGACATATCAAAATTGGAAAGTAAAGCAATTGCAAAATTTGCATGCCACAATCTTCCCACTCACATTCTTCTTTTTGTATTTGGCTTTGTGCTGCACTAACTTCAGCATATCAAACTTTAGTTAACATGTTTATTTATCTCAGAAATGATTGAGAGTGAAGTCAATATTCATTGACAAAGCTAGCCGTGTCCAAAGACTATCAATTAGAATTTGAGGTGCTACTATAGCGTGAGGTCTACCTCAATACGGCGTGGGGGTCTGCCTCAATATGGCGTGGGGGTCTGCCTCAATACGGCGTGGGGGGTCTGCCTCAATACGGCGTGGGGGGTCTGCCTCAATACGGCGTGGGGGGTCTGCCTCAATACAGCATGGGGGTCTGCCTCAATACAGCATGGGGGTCTGCCTCAATACAGCGTGAAGTCTACCTCAATATAGTGCAAAGCCTACCTCCAGTTTCAACTATAATGTGAGGTTTACTACATCATCAAACTATAATATAATATTGTATGGATATACATATTTATTTAAACTTTATATTAATATTTATATATCTATATACTATTTATCTTTAAGGTAGATCAGTAAAAATAAACATGCTATCAAATACAATGGTGGATATGAATTGTAGTGCAGTGGATATTGCCTTGGAACAATAAATCAGGAGCCGAGTTCAAATTCCAGTTGAATTCCTTGCATTCACTTACATGCAAATACCCTTGGGAAAGGTATTGATCTATCTCTTCTCTCTCCCACTATAGGTTAAACAGCAGGACAGATTGGGTTCTACAGCCTTGGTTGGCAACCAGTCTACTGCTGAAAGAAATGGCAATCTACTGCAGGAAAGTCTTCTGCTGAGTCAGTCATGGATCTAAAGAGACATGATCGCCAAGTGTGTATCACGTAAGCCACCGAATTGGCTGATCAAATACAATATATATTTATTTTAGCGATAAAAACTTTGTATATCTTCTCGGAATGGCGCAAGTAGATCATTGGAATTTTTTATCATCATCTTCCAGCAAAAACGATCAAGACGTGACTGGAACAGTTGACTACAAACACGTCACATTTTCTGCTTGTTGAACTGTATCCAGTAAAAAGTGTTCTCTTAAGAAAAAAAAAAGAAAAAAAGTCACTACTGTTTCCTCAATCAGGATGACTTTTCTATAAAACTCCTTCAGCAACATTTTGAAATACCCTGAAGTTCTGAAATATTTGTTAACTGGTTCAGACCGAGGAGAATTCTGATTTTGGAGTTTCATTTGCTTCTTTTTATATGAGTAGATCTGATCGCCACATCAGGAGAGGGGCATGGTAGACCTCTGCGTTCCATCTGGGTAGACCAGGCATGTCAAACTTAAAGTCCCCTCAGTGCCATAGGAGTCGATTTGTATTGTCATGAGGGCTGCAAAAGTTGAACACATTAAATAAAAATTTAAGCGATTTATGTAGTTTGACGCCCCTTTCGAGGTCAACGTAGTACAGGTTTGAATTCTCCTCCTCTGATACGCTTTTGTTTTTTCTCCATGACAGAACTATATTTAGGGCATGTATCTGCTTGTTGAACTGTATCCAGTAAACTGTGTTCTCTTAAAAAAGAAAAAAGTCACTACTGTTTCCTTAATCAAGATGACTTTTCTATAAAACTCCTTCAGCAATATTTTGAAATACCCTGAAGTTCTGAAATATTTGTAAACTGGTTCAGACCGAGGAGAATTCTGATTTAGGAGCTTCATTTGCTTCTTTTATATGAGTAGATCATCTAATCTGATCGCCACATAAGAGAAGGGGCACAATAGACCTCTGTGTTCTATCTGGGTAGATGATATATTGAGGTAGACATCACGCTATAGTAGTACTGATTTTGACTTGTTTCTATTGACTATTTTTTTACTATTATTTCCCTGTGACATCCCTGTAAATCCTGATAATCAAAAATGGACTCCACTCATTGGCTGTTAAGAGTCATATGAGTTTGAGCTTTGTTTAATTGCATATCAACCTCTGTGGATTATTTAATGCCAAAAAGGTGGGGTTTTAAGGTATCAGTCAGTTAAGTGCCATACGCGAGACACGCTTAAGCAATCATGTCTTGAAAGAGACATGACTGACTGGGCAGAAGATTATCCCGCAGTAGGTTGCCATTGCTTTCTGCAGTAGATTGGTTGCCGACCAAGGCTATAGAACCCAATCTGTCCTGCTATTTAACCCATAACTGGAAGGAAGAGATGGATTAATACCTTTCCCAAGGGTATTTGAGCGTAAGTGAATACAATGGATTCAACTGGAATTCGAACTTGGCTCCCTGATTTCTTGTTCCGAGCCAATATCCACTGTACCACAGATCAGTTACACTGAGAAGGTTGATTCAGTCAGATTTTAATGAAAATTTTGTATTTTTATTCTTTTTTATTTTAGAAAACTGAAAATGTTTTCTAGTTTTGTATTCAAAATGTTTTGCTGAAAATAATTTATTTTTTTTTACCTTCAAAAATGTGTTATGGTAATAATTTCTTCTTCAAAAATGTATATTTTTCTATAAAAGTATTTTTATGTATATATTTCTATAAAAGTTTATTTTTATACTTTCATAGTGTTTTGACTCCAATTTGGGGGTTAAATTTTTGCCCAATATTGGGACAGTAACAGATGCTACCACTCCAGGTCAGGGTGGACATGGGAACAACAGCAATTAAGAGGTGGTTCCATGTTCCTCACAACCTCCCAGTCAGAGGCCTTACTGCCGAATGCAGTTTACCATCATGCCCAGGACCAAAAGTCAGATGAACAAGAGTAGCTTAAATAGCAGGAAGATTGGTTGGAAACCAGTCTATGAGAAAAACTAAATTAAGAAACAGAGAAGGCAATGGGGAAACAACTATCTTTCCCAAGAAGGCATAGCAATGAACAACTAATAAAAGAAAAAAAATCTTTAGAGAAGGCAATCGAAAAGCACTCCATTATCATTCCCAAATAGCTGTGACAATTCACAGATAATAATAAAAAGGAATCCGTGGAAAAGGCAATGGGAAATCACACAACTATCTTTCCCATGAAGTCATGGCCATTCATAGATAATAAAGAAAAAATATCTGGAGAAAGCAATGGGAAACCACTCCACTATCTTCCAAATATTTTTATGACAATTGTTCGAATGAGCTCTTAGCCTTGGTAATCCTGACTGCATGAATTTGCAACTAGGCTTTGTTTTACTGTTGAATTGCTAGATTTTTTTTTTTTCTTCTCACACTTCTTTAGGAAATATTATGGTTTCTTTCTTCCCTGCCATCTACAATCTTCAAAAGCCATCTCTTGTCTTCCTGAAAACTGTTCTTTTATTGTCCTTTCTCCTCACTCTTTTTCACCCTCAGTAGCCACTAGCATTATCCCAGTGGTATTATCGCCTTACTTGAAGTGAACTGATTAATAAAAAGTTAAACAAATTTTTTAAAAAACTGTTTATGTATACAGTACACATATAGCAGAAAGTAACACACTGTTTTCACTTTTAAAAAAAATCAAAGAGGACATAACTTCTTAAGTTCTACGTTAAGTCTATGTAAGAATTAACTCCCTTGCCCATGAAGTGAGTTTTTTTTTTTTTTTTTTTTTTTTTAAGAAGCAATGTCTTAGAAATGTAGCCTTTTTACTCAGGAGAGAGAAAAAATATTCGCTACATTTATAATTAAAAAAAAAAAACTAATGTTATTGGATTTGATTAAAATTTCTTCTGCTGTGACAAAATCACTTATAGAAAATTATGGTGCTACTTACTGTTCCACTTATAGTTCCTGAGCCCATGAGGTCACCGGCATTCACATTACAACCCGTGATGGTATGATGAGCTAATTGTTGTTTCATGGTCCAATACATATACTTCAAGAAAAGAAAAAATATTGGTTAAAATTCAGGAGTTAGAAAAAGAAATCGTTTAAATTAAAATGCACAAGTTTAAGAAGGTTGGGTCATTATGCCAATCCAGGATGTTTCTGCCTGAATCCATCCTGCATATATACAAGTCAACTATCCGTCCGTGCATGGAGTACTGCTGCCATTTATGGTCAGGTGCCCCTGCCGTTCTCCTCAGTGTTCTTGACAGGCTCCAAAGGAGAGTCTGTAATGTGATAGGTACTGATCTGGCGACTCGACTGCAGCCACTTCCCCATCATCGAAAGGTGGCCTCCCTCTGTCTCTTCTATAAATGCTTTCATGGCTTCTGCTCAGACGAACTTAAGTCACTGATGCCTCCTCAACAGGTGTTTACTCGTGCAACCAGACTGGCAACTGGGTCCCACCCATTCACAGTCAGGTTAGCCAAATGCAGACGACAATTCTACTCCTGCAGCTTCTTCTCTCGCACTTCCCGCCTGTGGAACTCGCTTCCGTATTCTTGCTTTCCTGATGGCTACAACCTCCAGAAATTTAAATGCAAAGTCAATACTCATCTACTAACCACTGGACTCTAGCTCTCTCCCCACCCCTGTATAACCCTCCCTTTCTCTCCACCTATGTATCTATCATCGCACCTGCTTTCTCAGCTTTCTATTGTTCCTTTCTAACTAGTTTGTACTCCTCACTCTTTTCTAATTAATCTTTTTACATTTATGTAGCCCCCTGCACATCAGTGGCGTTTCTGCCTTGCTCGGGGTGAAATGATTAAAAAAAAAGAAAAGGCAATCAATATAGGTTTAAAGTAACTTAAAGAAACGACAATAATACATAAAAACGTTCTATTGTAGCAGATAAGAAATTAATTAAAATCTACCTTCTTCACTTTTACAAAAATTCACAATGATGTGTAGAATCCTGGTTTTCCCAAACAGAAAAAGAACTGACCATCTGCTTAACAAAAAAGACGAAACCAGATTTCGCAAGTAGGTGTTAAAATGAATTTTGACCAATGGGAGCGACTTGTAAGACTGGAAAGGGACTTGGCAATCCGGTGCGAAATTCAAAAGGACACACCGGAGACTCAGCTGGGAGCAGCGAAAGAGAGACACACATCTAAAATGTCACTTCAAGCGACCGGACATTGTCCTCTTTCTCTTTATCTCTTTCAACAATTACTACTACAAACATTTTATACCAACTCTTGATACCTTTTAACTTTCTCATTGAACATTAATTTCTACAAATTCTCATTATACTTCCTTTAATAAATTTCTATTTAAAATGCAAAATGTATATTTTATTTTTCTTATGCCATTCCACACAATTCCACATATTCCAACCTCCCAACAACCAACCTTCTGATAACGATAAAAACCTGGTGATGAGAATTTTGCATAAAACTTGTAAACTGTAGGGAATTCGATTAAGTCTGACACATGACCGAATTAAAGAAAAATTCAGCCATCTCCACATCACTACACTATTAATGCACACGGGGGTGGGGGCTGAATCTTTGGGATGAGGAAGGCCAGATGGCACAAAATTGTATGAATTTGTTTTTTTTCTTTTCTTCAAAGCATTTACAGTTATATTCTGACTAATTTTACTCTAGCTTATTAGAGCTGCATTTTTGACATTTTTGACATTTTTTCAACATTCTGGGTCGACACGCTCTCCATTATTAGTATGACAAGC
Organism: Ascarosepion bandense; assembly: GCA_037127315.1. Taxonomy (NCBI): domain Eukaryota; kingdom Metazoa; phylum Mollusca; class Cephalopoda; order Sepiida; family Sepiidae; genus Ascarosepion; species Ascarosepion bandense. Next base: position 469,123 of record JBBBDQ010000496.1, read on the forward strand.
GTATCCCTGCTGTCAAAAATGATGGCAAAATATTTGAGAGGATTACAAATAAATATGCAATAGTTTTTATTATAATAGGATGATGTATTTACACTATTTTCATCTGAATTATGTTGCTGTTATAAAGTTTCTGATGATGTACCAGGGAATCAAATTTATGTTGAATAACATTCAAGAAATTCTGTTGTAGCAGATAAGAAATTAATTAAAATCAACCTTCTTCACTTTTACAAAAAATTCACAGTGACGTGTGAAATCCTGATTTTTCCAAAATAGAAAAAGGACTGACCATCTGCTTAAAGAAAAAGTCTAAACCAGATTTCGCAAGTAAGTGTTAAAATGATTTTTGACCAAGGGGGGCGCCTTGTAAGACTTGGAAGAACTTGGAGATCCAGTGTGAAATTCAAAAGGACTATATAAATGACCTCGGAGTCAGTCAAAAGTGAGAGATGGGAGCAGCAAAAGAGAGACACACAACAAAAATGTAACTTCAAACTTCAAGCGACCGGACATTGTCCCCTTTCCCTTTAAGTATTTCAACAATTACTAGTAGAACATTTTTTTACGAACTCTACTCATAACTTTTTAATAATGTTTCTAATTGAACATTAACTCCTATTGAACAGGTGAAGAGGCTCATCCCTTGTTTCCTGTTTAGGATGTGGTTTCCGGCTTTCTCTTTTCCATTCTTTTTACCCTTACGTAGCCCCCTGCGCATCAGAGGCGTTACCGCCTTACTTGGGGTGATATGATTAAAAAAAAAAAAAAAACTCGTGTTATTCTTTCCTATGAATATATTTCTATTTTAACATGAAAAATGTATATTTTATTCTTACATCATTCTACACTATTCCACACAATTCCACATATTCCAACCTGCCGACAACCAACCTTCTGATGATGAAAAACCTGAATATTATAATTCTGCATAAGCTGTAGGGAGTTCGGTTAAGTCTGACACAAGGCTGAATCAAAGAAACATTAACCAGCTCCCCTACTACCTCACCATCAAACACACTTCTTCGTTTATGTGCCGTTTCTCTTCAGAACATAGACGATCATGGCACTCCACATCCTTCTATCCCTTGCTATTCTTCTTAATATATTTTGTCTTGATATTTCTTTCCAACCCTGCTCTGCTATCCACTTACACGGAAATAAATAAAATTTTAATATTTTAATTTACAATACTCATATACTATACTCATAACTTCTTAATAATGTTTCTAATTGAACATTAACTCCTACTTATTTTTTTCTTATTAATAAATTTCTATTTTAACATGAAAAATGTATATTTTATTCATACATTATTCTACACTATTCCATACAATTCCACATATTCCAACCTGCCGACAACTTATTAAAATGATTTTTGAATGAATGGGAGGACTTACAAGACTTGAAAACTTGTCTAGGGATAGCTTTTCTACTATTTTTTTTTTTTGTTTATTTATTTATTTACTTTAAATGGGAAACAAGATGAGCAGTAACCGAGCAGAACTAAGAAATGATTTAATTCTTTCTTTGTTAAGTAAAATTTGTTCAGGTATCATTATATTTCTTTAACTACTCACCTCTAATTAAATTTTTATTTTATTTTCAAAAGATTAAATGATAAAAGAAAATTGATCTGTTGTATAGGGTTGACAGATTTTACATGTCAACCCTTGAGTTATTTAATATCAAAATCTATTTATCACAATAACAAAGTCCTCAGGTAAATACCAGCTGGGTTTATTTATTGGAAATCGCCCTCCCATAAAATGGCCCCTTTTGGGACTGGCATCTTAATCCTCTGAATTTGACAAAGTTGGAATATTTTCAACCATGCCAAATGGACAAACCTTGAAGTGAGGAAAGCATGACTTTCCAGAGGAATATTAGCAATATTATTAATAGAGAATGACAGATAGTGCTTTAATGGAAAAAAGGGTAAGGAATAGACAGTTGAATTTTCTGGAATACATAATGCAGAAAAGAAATTTCGGAGATCTTAACATTTACAAGGCATTAAACTCGGTCAGCCAGTCAGTTAAGTGCCATACGTGATACATGCTTTGTCAATCATGTCTCGAAAAGACATGAGTGATTATCCCACATTAGGTTGCCATTACTTTCTGCGGTAGATTGGTTGCCAGTCAAGACTATAGAACTCAATCTGTCCTGCTATTCAGTCCGTATCTGGAGGAAGATGCGACAGATTTTATTATATTAAAAAGTATTAATTAGTGGGGGATCAGTTTATTACTTCATAACAATAGAAAACTAATCCCCCACCTTATAACCAGTAGAAGGTTTACTTATTTCTCTATTCAGTCAGTCAGTTAAGTGCCATATGTGATACATGCTTGGGCGATCATATCCCAAAAGAGACATGGCTGACTGGGCAGAAGATTATCCTACAATAGGTTGCCATTACTTTCTGTGGTAGACTGGTTGCCAGCCAAGTCTATAGAACCCAATCTGTCCTGTCATTTAACCCATAATTGGAGAGAAGAGACAGATTAATATCTTTGCGCATTAGTGAATGCAAGGAATTCAACTGAAATTCAAACTTAGCTCCCCAATTTATCGTTCCAAGCCAATATCCACTGCACCACAACACATATTAAACACAAGAGAAATATTAAAAATAAGCAAATAACCAATTTGACAAGTTTATGCAAACAGATGAAGGAATAAGGAAACAAAAAGGGGTCATAAAGAAATATGTATTGCTTAAAGCAAAAAAAAAAAAAAAAGAACCCAAAAAGGAAGCTATGGAGAATAATATTCGTTACATGCAGCAATAACTTGAGAATATTGAAGATTTAGGAATAGCATAAAAAACACTATGCTGAATGGCTTGAAAGGGTTAACCCACCCCCCACAGGCTAGAAAAAAGAGCATTCACTCACAGCTGTGATAACAGACAATTGAAACCATAAATAATTTGCCTACATAGCTGACAGGGTCAAGGGTTAAGGGTTATCAAAACTATGACATCACTGAAAGTACAATAACACAATAAATGCCTATGTGAATCCCCAAACTGCATATATACCCAAATTAGGAGGTACTAGAGAGTATTGGATTGCTATGTGTTGTCAGTTCTTCAATATAGCAGTGAATGTCGGACAATATCTTCAAAGATGAAGGAAAAACTTGAAGCAACCGAAATCTGGGTCTACAGAAGCATACTGGATATAAAGTAAGGGATCAATTCCATATTACAATCAATATATAAACTGATCCCTCACTTTGTGGTCACAGCAGTTTCTATATATTTATATTCCTGAGATCCAAAAGCACAAGGATGCATTCCAGAAGTTGAGTAAAATATAAAGAGACAGGAAACTTTTACTAGAAACAAAGAGGAGAGTACTGGATTGCTATGTGATGTCAGTTTTTCATAATGGCAATGAATGTTGGACAATATCTTTGAAGATGAAGGAAAAACTTGCAGCAACTGAAATGTGGTTCTATAGAAGGATGCTGCAAATATCATGGATCGAGGATGTGAGCAATGATGAGGTTTTGGAAATGATAGAAATGAAAAGGAAATTAATACTGCGCATCAGGGAGAGACATCTAAAGTTCCTGGGACATGCAATGAGGAAGGAGGGCTTGGAGAACCTGATACTAACAGGCCAGATAGAGGGGAAAAGAGACAGGGGAAAGCAGCAGATAACATATTTGAAGGACCTAATCAGGTGGATGATGAAACAAGGATTGCATGTTGTAACAGGAGATGGCGTGCTCAGAGCCACCAGGGAGAGGGAAACGTGGAAAGCCATGATCGCCTACGTCCTGAAGGGACAGTGCACATAGAAGAAGTATTATACACATTCAGACAGACAGAGGCATATACACAGTATTGGAGAATGCAGAAATCAATCTTTGTTATTGCTGGTGCTGTGCAAGAAATTCACTTCTAAAGACCTCTATTAGTATTTCTTTTAATTTAAATAAATTTTAACATTTAAATATTTTCAACAAGTTGATTTCAGGGAATTTGCAAATGACACTTACCTTGAAATTGGACTTTGAAATCAAAACAGGATCCGGAACTTCAGGCACTGGAAAGAACGTTTATAAAACTTTAAAATATATCACTTGAAATGCATCGCATAAATCTTCAATGATTGAAATGTTAACGATATTAATCCATTTTTTACCTGCTTGGGACAATATTCTAAACTTCACCCATAGTTAACTGAAATTTTCATTGCCAAATAGAAATAAAAAAACAAAGAGAAATGCAATACGGCAGTATAAAGTTTCATACACTAACTCAAGACGATGATAATTCAATGTTTCGAACCCAAATTATAATTAAAAATATTAATAAAACAAATATAATAATCTGTTTATATTTCTAATTTGAGGTATTTTATCTATTTACATTATTTAAATGTGGTTTTACAGAAGGATGCTGAGAATGGACTGAACACGTGACTAATGATGAAGTGTTGGAGAGGATGTAATCGGGGAAAACTCATACTTAACATAAGGAAGAGAGATGAGGTTTCTGGGAAATATGAGGAAGGAGGGCCTGGAGAATTTAATACTCACAGGACAGAGAGAGGGAAAAGAGAGACGGGGGAAGCAGTGCAAGACCAACTTGATAGGCCTGAGCAAATGGATGGCAGTGTGGGGTTTTGGGAGAGATACCAAAAGGAAGAATTTTGAGAGCAACAAGAGACAGAGCCAAGTGGAAGTCCATGATCGCCTGGGTCCTGAAGAGACACGGCATATGAAGAAGACATTGTTCAGACTGTTGTCTTTATCTTTGTTGCCATGTTCACAAAACCTCAAGGACACATGGCCTAGCATTGGTTGAGTGATCTTAAAAGTGACTTGACACAAATACTTGTGAGTTCAATCCTTGGCCACAGCATAGAGAACAAACACTTGGAAAATTGAGTTATCAAGACAAATTAACTAAAAATAGAAATATCCAAAAGCATGACACGTGGAATTAGAACAATCAAGCCCAGTGGACTAAAAGTGTTCTCAAAATTCAAACAAATATTACCTGAAGAAGGCCCGAGTGCACAACAGCTGAAACATTGTGAATATAGCAATAACGATGAGAACCACAGTTCAAATAATGTTGTGCAAACCTCCTTCACACACACACATATGCATACAGACAACCCACGCATTCAACACCAAGCAATCATTAGATAATCACACATTCAATACCGAACAGCTATTGGCTCAAAAGCACGCTTGCTGATTGGTTGATGCCAACCAATCAGATTGTTGACACGTGCAAGAAACATGCATTCCCTCACTCACACACTGACTGCAGGTAGCAGTTGACAGCATGCAAAATCTTCTCACACACACATACATACACTTTCATCTAGAACTTTCCACAACAACATACTCATTCAACAAGTGTTGACATTTTCTAAGAACATTTAAGAATGCCTTAAAAATATTTCAAAACACTTCCTGACTGCTATTCATTTTTGATTGAACTTAAATCTTGCAGTCAAAGATGGGCAATAATCTTGGAATTATTTTGAACTTATTTTTTATCCTGGTTGATATAGATGCTATAATAGACACAATGTTTTGACCAAGTACACTCTGGTCATCATCAGGTGTCCATAGATTGGCTGATGTGGATTGCCTCGTTGATTATTGCGAAATATCCTATGAAATCAATTATTGCTCTTTCATGTTGGAATTTGGTTCATCACTATCCAAATTCCAACATGAAATAACAATAACAGGATATTTTGCATTAATCAACGAGATAATTCACATCAGCCAATCTATGGAGACCTGATGATGACCAGAGGGTACTTGGTCGAAACGTATCTATTATAACATCTATAACAACCAAGATGAGAACAAAAGTTTGAAATAATTCCAAGATTATTGAAAATTACTCATCTCAAAGGCAACTCTTGAATTTTTTTCCACTGTTCACTTAAATGCATGATCTTTCTCTATCAACATTGAATGATTGTAAATTTGTTAATACACGTATATGTGGTTACAATTCGTCATTAGTTATTCTTTGCATGAGTCTTGCATGATATTTTCTAATCCTAAATTTAAATGAATGTGATGGGCTTCTAATCAATTAGCCACATTTGGTCACCTTCAGGTGACTGGAATTTTCAACCAAACCCTTCATTTTGATCACTGGGGTAGATCGTTTTTGTTCCTCAAGGGCATATGGCCCAGTGGATAAAAGCATTGGTAGGATCCAGTGACTTGACTCAAAAAGTTGTGAGTTCAATACCTGGCAACAGCAGTGGTGAACAAAAAAACTTAAGAGAGTTGAGTTAATTGTAGATAACTAAAACATCCAGAAGTGGCATGACTCATAGAATGAGAACAATCTCAGTGTCGCACTTTCCATCTTCTGTTAGAACACTTCCTAGGTATTTCAATTTTTGTACCTGCCTGATTTTAGTGTCCCCCACCTGTATTTGGCATATTGGGCTGCCTTTTTGCTGATGACCATGCATTCAGTTTTCTTGCGGTTTATTTGTAGTCCTTAACATTAGAGGCTTTATTTGATTTCTCCACTCTTTCCTTAATAGAGGTATATCTTGGGTTATGTCATTATGTCAAGTGAAGCCATTTTTTATTAAATGTCATTATGGATCAATCATATGAAGAGTAACTAACTGAATAAACCAAGACCAACTGTGTGATACCAACACCTTAGTAACCTCAGAGGCTATAACACGACAGACAAGGTTACAACAGATCTTTACAAGGTTATTCCTCTTGAAGTCTAGGGTCCACCAGTATTTATCCTACATATCCTCATAATTTGCACCTCTTCCTTCATCCATGTTCTTACATTGACACTTAATCCTATATTGCTTTCACATACACACAAATAACTTTGGGAAAGGTATTAATCCATTGCTTCTCCCTCTAGCAATGGGTTAAATGTCAGGACAAATTGGGTTCTATAGCCTTAATTAGTAATCAGTCTACCACATAAAGTAATGCAACCTACTGCAGGAAAATCTTCTGCTCAGTCAGTCATGTCTCAAAAGAGACATGATTACCCAAGCATTTATCACGAATAGCACTTGACTGATTGATTGGGTGAAAAAAAGAAAAAACAAAAAAAAAATGCTAATGTGTGTTGTATCTTGAGTGCTCATGTGTGTGTGGCTCATTTTCATACATTTTGCATCCATGCCCATTCATTTTACTGTGTTTTGCTTTGTCAGTAACTAAGACAATTTCATTTTTTGTGTCCCCCCCCCCCAACTTCATCTTCATTTGGGATTTCCAAAGTTCATTCACATTCCCCTTCACTCTTGAAAAAAAAAATTAAAAAAACAAAAACAAAAAAAATCATAATGAAAGTAAAATTAAAATAAAAATAAAGGAAAAACTTTAGATTTAAAAAAAAATATATTCAAGCAGTGACTGACTTACCTTTCAGGTAAACATCCAAATTAATGTCAAAATTATAATTATCAGCATGTTGCAAGTAAGGCAAAGGGGTAGGTTCCTGCACAAAGAAGGAGGTAAAAAAGAAAAATTAAATTGCAGGTTCATTAAAAAATAGCAACATTATATATATATATATATATATATATATATATATATATATATCCGCAGACAGATCTATTTCGCTGTATCACAGCTCATCAGTACAGTTAAACTGATTGCTTTTAACCCAGGATTGAAACCCGACTGAATTGGCGATTTTACTTATCAAATATCAGTCAAAATGGCAAACATAAACTAGAGTTATAACAGAAAATAACATGTATCCAATACTTATGCATGTCACATATATATATATATATATATATATATATATATTAGTAAGAAAGTGAAAGAACACAGATTTAGACCCACTGTTCAAGCATTTACTCATATAAAGAGTGCTTGATATAGTTCCATATAACACCCGAAGAGGAGTGGTTCTGCTCCAAAATATATATATATATATATATATATTATAATAGTTGTTACAATGGTTTATAAAAGCATAGTATCACTACACAAAAAATTTCATGTTTCGTAAAATAAGGTTTACTATATATATATATATATATATATATATATATATATAGTAAACTCTGAGTAAATGCCTTGTTTTTTTTAATGTGAATTATGTCTACTAGCTTACGCATTCAAGAAACTTAAAAGAAAATATTCTCTCCAGCAGGGTTTTAGTCCTTGTGTAGGAGCAACCACCATCTGATATGACATGCTTTAACCAATTAGTCAGAGAAGGCATCACAACCCATCAACATTCAATTACCCTATTAAAGAATACACATCCTCTCATTCACATTTTCTAAAGTCCATATGTGCCCCTTTTTTATTTTCATATTCAAAAAGTTATTTTTAGGAAATTAATGCATTTTAAAAACTTCTCAAAGTAGAGGACACTGAATGAGGTTATTGTAAGGGTATAAAAAGGAGGAAGCAAGAAGTGCATATTACGAGGATATGTAGGATAGATAACCGTTGATCCTAGACTATAAACGGTTTAAGATTCTAGTGATTGGGGAAGCATCTTCTCAGGAATCTGTTAAAATAGTAATTATCTTATTGTGTGAGTGTAAAGGGAGAAAGTAAGGAGTGTATATGATGAGGATATGCAGGATAGATAACAGTTGATCCTAGACAAGAAATGGTTCAGATTATAGTGATTAAAGAAGCATCCTCTCAAGAATTTGTTACAGAAATTATCTTAATCATCATATTCTAAGGGTTTAAATGAAAGAAATAAAGAGTACCTATTATGAGGATATGTAGGATAGATAATGGTTAGCTCTAGATTGAATAGCTCAAGATTGTAATAACTTTCTTTATTATTTTTTTTTTTTACTGATTTTCTATTATTTAAAGCAAGAAATTATTTTTTAAATTGTAATATTTTGGGAAGGATAATAAGTCTTACTAATTAATCCATAGCTGAGGAGAAGAAGCAGTGGCTCTATATCTTTTCCAAGAGTATTTGCACAGAAATGTAACAATTAACCCAACTGGAATTCTGCTCTTCAATTTCAAGGCATTATCCAGTACATTTTCCCCCCATACATCCAATCTTACAGTATCTGGTATTCTTACTCGATCACCCATCTAGATACTGACTAGGTTTGATGTTGCTTAACTTCAGTAATCATTCAACAACCAGTGTTTCATTTGGATATGGCTGTATGCCTGCAATAATCAGAGAAGCATCCTTTCAGGAGCCTGTCCCACAGAGCCGCAGTTCCCAAAGAAGGCCTGTCCCACAGAGCCGCAGTTCCCAAAGAAGGCCTGTCCCACAGAGCCGCAGTTCCCAAAGAAGGCCTGTCCCACAGAGCCGCAGTTCCCAAAGAAGGCCTGTCCCACAGAGCCGCAGTTCCCAAAGAAGGCCTGTCCCACAGAGCCGCAGTTCCCAAAGAAGGCCTGTCCCACAGAGCCGCAGTTCCCAAAGGAAGAAGCTGTCTGAGGGGGAATTTTCTTCTTACTAATGGAATACAAAGTGAATGTGCACATGACATGGCAGCTCCTAGAAGTGAACTAGTAGAACTAGGGAATGTAATTTGTCTAAATATTTGTGATGTAAATAGTGTTAAATATCATGTAAAGAGGTTGTAGAACAGAAAATAATTTGTCACCTATGAGTAAACACTTTTAGACTGTCTATCCTGGAAAGTGAGGAGTTCTGCAACTCCTGCTGAGATGTGCCAGCAATTACTCCATCATTTCGTCTGATCCGACTCTTGTACAAATGTAGCATGATAGGAGTCTGGTACTTTCTGGAGCAGTACAAAGAGCTAACCATTATTCTGGCATCTTTAGCAATGCAAAATTACTTAAATATTTCAGTCATTTTTCTAGCAAACTCAAAGAAATTACAATTATTAATAACATTTTAATGAGTAAAAAACAATTTCTCACCTGTTTAATATTCTCAGTAACAAAAGGCTTCAATGCATCCATTGTTACAATCCATGGAGAAATGGAGGTACCCAAATTTTTGGCCAAAAATGGTCCAAGAGGAACATATTCCCATTTTTGAATATCACGAGCTTAAAAAAGGAACAAAATTTTAAAGTGAAAATATGAAACCAGAATCATAATGAACATAGGTTAATATTTAAAAGTTTTTTTTATATTCATTAGTTAAATAAAAAAAAATATTTTAAAATTTAGAATTTCCACCATCTTATTTGTATGCATCTATAGTTACACCAATGTAAACAAATTCAATCGGAGTCGATCCTAAAGGACAAAATACATGACATGAAAACATTTCCCACTTTGTCATAATGTGATGTTTTGGGTCCATCCTGAATTTGGTGACAAGAAAACATACGGAATTTTTATCTTGCTAACCAGATTTTGTGGCTACTATCCAAGAGTCTATCTCAAGTGGTTGTTCATTTTTGGTAGCTGTGAATTTATCTATTTTTCCTGGGTGGTCTTTTTAGAATATATTTCACCTAATTTCTAGCAGAAGAAAGAAAATGAAAATATTCAATTATTATTCTTTCTCTTCTCCTTTTAGTACCAGAAATAGTGTTTTGTTTCCCTAAAATTGTTCTGGATATATAAAAATTTACATATTGTTATCCCATAGTTGGTTATAATAAAAATGATTAATTGTAGCCTTACAACAAATGGTTACAAATGGTAATTGTTACTATGAAACAAATCAATAACAACAAACAAGACTGAATTAAATCCTTGGTTTGAATATGGTTGCATATGAAAGCTTTTTGGCCATGTAGAGGAAAGAAACAATTTTTCAATTACAGTGTGCGATGAGTAAATTATTGCCATTTTAAATTTTGTGCATGTGTGCTGCTGTCTATATTGTCAACTGCACGGTATGGCAGGGTCAGTTGGGCACCATTTGCGACAAAAGAAGTGTTTGGGCATCAATCAAACAGTGCAGAGGATTTGGAAAGACTGGGATGATATAACCAGTCAACATCATGGTGTTTAGAGTGATCACTAGTGATGGCAACGATATTCATCTTCCCACAGAGCTTCAGGCTCAACACAAAAAACTTCCTCTTTGATCACATACTCCATCCATGGCATTCTCAGCATCTTTCTGTAGAGCCACATTTCCCCGTTGCCTTAAAACTCATCTTCATCAATCAGGAATGTGACCATTCCATGAGAATTCATCTCAGCAGAACTTGTCCCTTATATATATATATATATATATATATATATATATATATATATATATTAAAAAAGGATTAATTCAAAGATGTTGAATGGCCATTTCGATATGAAGATCCCCACGGGGAACGACACATCACCTCAGCAACAGAAAAAACCTTTCAGAAACTGGAGAAAAATTAGTCTACTTTTCCTTTTTAAATAGATTGCAAAGAAATTAAAAAATAAATAAATAATAAAATAAAATAAAAAGAAAAATAAAGGGAAAGAAAAAGAAAAAGAAAATGAAAAAGAAAAAGATAGAATAAAATCAAATAAGAAAAGAAAAAAAATTGACATCGTCTGGGTTCGCAAAAAAAAGGGGGAATGTAACTAAAAATTAACAGACAGCCGTGTTAAATCGACCTAAGTTTAAGCAACACGGAAAAAAGGTGGTAAGAGAGATAAAAGAAGGAAGGGAGGGAAAAAGAAAGAAACTAAAGAAAAAAATTTTTTTAAATATTACAGACGCTGGACAAATTCAAAAACCTAATTTCCCCAAAACGTTGAAGTATTAGAAAAAGGCCTTTACTTAAAAAGGCATAATTATTAATAAAAGGGAATAAAAAGATATAGGATTTAAAATAAAATTATTTTTAAAAAAATTTAGGTCATTTGAAATTAAACTAAATAAAGACAACACTAGGTAAAAAAAAAAAAAAAAAATTCATTACAATTATTATATACATACCTATAGAAGTACACACATACATACATAAGAATACATATATACATACACATACATACATACATACATTCAATTTATTACACACTTATATACATATACATGCGCATACACATATATATGTGTGTACACACCTATATACAAAAAATTCATATACACACAATATACATGTGTACACATACATGCACACATATACACACACACACACACACACATATATATATATATATATATATATATATTCCATATGCACTCACACACATACATATTAATGAATATTATGAAAAGGAGCATTTAAATAGCTAAAAAAATTTTTTCAAAATTACATATAGCCCACATACATAAATACATATATACACATATATACATATATATACAAATATGCACATCCACACACAAACATACACATATACATAAAAAAAAATAAATAAATAAATAAAAAATAAAAAAAATTAAAATTAAAATTTTTTTTTTTTTAAATATTAAAAAAATTATAGAAAAATTTAGAATTTAAAAATTAAAAATTAGAAGTTAAAATCCGCCCTATGGCGGCACTTGTTTATAAATTCCATCCTAAAGTTCAAAAGTAAGTCCTGATGAGGATACTTCAAAATCAGAATCTTCTCCAATAAACACAGACGACACATATCACGAAAACTTTTAGGAGTACAAGCTGAGCCTATTAATTTCCAGCTGATTATAGGGTCCTGCCCTTCCTCCTTCATTTCCCAGAACCTACGTGATAGTGCCGTCTGGAATCTCTGTTTAGGGTTCGAAAACGAGTACCTGTGATTATAAAGCCTCTGTTTGAAAGAGCCCGCAGACATGCCAATATAGGTCCGGTAATTGTCCTTGTTATTAGATGGAGAAATGCGGGCTTCATAAATTACATGGGTGGATTTACATTTGCCTTGCACCGGGCAGGCATCCACCGAATAACAATTGCATTTGTCGACAATTCCGGATTTAGCTTCCGTATTATTTAGGTTCATTAAAATTTGTTTATTGTGGGAATTAATTATATTATCTATATTTGAGGTGCAAGAATAACTAATTTTTAGGGTGAATCTATTAAAAATTTTATTTAAGGGATTGTTATTATTATTAAAATGTTTATCGATTAATTTGAGAAAATACTTACCAATATTTATATTAGTTAGCTTACAATAAGGAGGGTTAAACCAAATTATCTTCCTTTTTCTACATTTTCGGGTGTTTTTAGTTTTTGATGATTCTGGGTTTATAGCAGGCTTATCATACTTTAACTTATTAACAAAACCGCTTTTCTGAAGGGCCTTATCGTAAATTTCTTTGCTTGCGTTGAAAATTTTTATATTGGAAGATAATTGGTTAACCCTATTATTTACTATCTTGGGTATTTGTCTTATAATATTCTTGGGGTGGTTGGATAAACTACTTATATAGGTGGGAGAACTATTTTCTTTGAGAAAGGGTTGGTAGGAACCATCATTTAAGTTAAGGGTGATATCTAGATAGTTTACAATTTTGAGATTGGAAGTAACCTCAACCTTAAAACCAAGAAAATTTAGGGCACTGATAATTTTCTTATGTATTCTATTAGTGTAAGGCCCATTGGAATTGGGAATACATATCAGTCCATCATCCCGATATATATATATATATATATATATATAGATAATACTGTGCAAACATATTAGGACAAGAACTATTTTATCTTTTATGAGGCACCAAAATAAAGTTTAAAATCACCCCTGTCCTAACACTTTTGCACACTACTGGTACTGTACAAAAGTATTAGGACAGGGGTGATTTTCCTAAAAACCTCACTGAAATTCAAATACAGGGTGAAAAGACAAAATTTTGTAAGAATTATTTAACATAAAAGGAAGAGGAAGGAAGGCTTCAGAATTTGAATTGGCCCCACAAAGCCCTGATCCCAATCCTATTGAACATCTATGGGATATTTTGGATAAAAAATTTGATAAATCTAATGTTACTTCACAAGACACACTTTGGGAACAATTACAAGCTGCTTGGCAGGAGATACCATTAGATACATTGAAGAAGCTCGTGATGTCAATGCCTGACAGAATGAAGGCTCTGATCAAAGCAAAAGCCTATTATACTAAATATTAAATTTATTTTGTAACAAGTATTTTTTTCTTGTTAAAGCATTTGTTGAGTAAATCAAATAGAATTACTTTAATTAAATTGTTTATTTTCTGTCAATATGCCTCATAAAAGATAAAATAGTTCTTGTCCTAATACTTTTGTACAGTACTGTATATAACATTGTTTACTGCAACACAAGACCTTTCTTCAGCCGGTACTAATTGTTAGTATATCATCAGGCAGTGAAATATTTTACTGTTAGGAAATGATATATATAAAAATTTAAAAACACATTTGTTACCATATCCAGTCAATTTAGAGGGGGTAGTGGAATTCGAAGGGTTGGACTTTATTAACCAATAGTAAGTAAATCAATGATGGGTAAGGTAATGAGCTAACAGGGTAGAGGTGGGGAAAACAATTAAGATCTCAGGAAAAGCTAAATTTTTAGGTGTCAGTTGATGAAACATTTGAATGTATACAATCAGATTATGACATGCCAGCAATCATGGAATGGTTACAAATTTTTTTTTTTTTGGATAATAATATCACCCATTTTACTGCCACTGTTTTGCAGGGGGTTACATAGGAGGAAAGTTATAAGAAAGAGTGACAGGTTATAAAGGGTGTCAGGAAGTGAATAAGAGAAGGATAACAGTGGGTATAAAGTGAGGGATCAATTTATATATTGATTGTAACATAAAACTGATCCCCCCCACTTTGCTTTGTTTTATTTTTATTTTTTTTAATAATCATATCACCCGCAAGCAAGGCATTTTACTGCCACTGTTTTGCAGGGGGTTACATAGGAGGAAAGTTATGAGAAACAGTGACAGGTTATAAAGGGTGTCAGGAAGTGAATAAGAGAAGGATAACAGTGGGTATAAAGTGAGGGATCAATTTATATATTGATTGTAACATAAAACTGATCCCTCCACTTTGCTTTGTTTTATTTTTATTTTTTTTAATAATCATATCACCCGCAAGCAAGGCATTTTACTGCCACTGTTTTGCAGGGGGTTACATAGGAGGAAAGTTATGAGAAACAGTGACAGGTTATAGGGGGTGTCAGAAAGTGGGTAAGAGAAGGATGAGAATACTGATTAGAGTGGAGTGGACGGAGAAAGGAGCATGAGAGAGAGGATGAATGTTAGTGAGATAGGAGATGACTATTGACTTTACATTTAAATTCTTGGAGATGGTAGCTGTCGGGGAAGCAAGTAAACGGAAGGGAGTTCCACAGGCGGGAATTTATTAGTGTTATTATTATGTTTTTTTTTCCTTAAAGAAGGAGTAACAGGTACATTAAAAATGGAAAAATATGGAAATATAATGCACGTCAAACATATATAGACAGCATAGTGAGCTATATATCGGCAATTTGAAACAAAATTGTCAGAGGATGGGAGGATCTTATATACTATTGCAAGGAGTAGGAATTTGATTGACGAATTTTGTTATAGCAGAAAATATATTAATTGACCTTTAGGGTATATCTAAACTTATTTATAAATGGAACTTTGTCTGTGCGTCTGTGTGTGTCCATTACCTATAGACTCCGATACGGCTGAACCGATTTTCTTGAAAATTTACACAGTTGTACTATAAGCGTCTGCCAGTGTTCTTAGCTAGGTTTTGTGTCGAGGTACACCCGATAAATATCGAAAATCGAAAAAAATCAGGTTATAGAAGGAGTGGTCCAATTTTAATCAAATTTCATACACTCATAGACAAAGACATAAGAAATGATATTCAGAAGTTTCAAGGTTGCAGTTCTTACAATAGTGCAGAAAAATGAAAATATATATATATATATAAAAGGCAAGACGTTTGTGTGTGTGTCTGTTTATCTGCCTGTAGGTCTGTATTTTTTTCAGCCCTTTTATTTTAGTTTTTGCTTTGGGTTTGGTTCTAAGTAGGTATAATTGTAGTTCTTAGTCTCAGCCATGATATCATTTACTAAGAGGACTTATTTAGCCTTCAAATTTCAGTTTATGATGAAAAAAAACTTATTTGATATCAATACCAGAAAATCAAAATTTGACTTACATCCATTCATTTTTCTTTTAGTCTACGGTTTTGCTTTAACTGGAAACAACTATTGCTTTTTAGTCTTTCATGCCATCGTCCAAAGAATCTGAGCTCCAGGACCATGGATTAGTTTTAAAGCTTTCATTACACCCGAGCAACACCGGGCTATACTGCTAGTATAAGGCAATAATGAAAGTTGCATTTGTTTAACAGGCTTATAATGATTTGGAATTTTTCCTGTAAACACAGAAAAACACGGCTCACGTGTTTCAAATGTAACTACCACTTTTACTGTAGCAGCATCCTCTCTCGCACTTCCCACCTGTGGAACTTCCTTCCATATACTTGCTTCCCTGATAGCTACAACCTCTAAGAGTCTAAGTGTAACCTCAACTCCCTGGCAATTAGGTTTCACCCTTTTACAGTCAAAACAATTAAATATAACTACCACTTCTATTCAAACAGTTTCTTTTCACGCACTTCCCACCTGTGGAACTTCCTTCCATATACTGATAGCTACAATCTCCAAGAGTCTAAGTGTAACCTCAACTCACTGGCAATTAGGTTTCACCCTTTTACAGTCAAAAACAATTAAATGTAACCACCACTTCTATTCAAACAGTTTCTTTTCTCGTACTTCCCACCTGTGGAACTTCTTTCCATATACTTGCTTCCCTGATAGCTACAATCTCCAAGAGTCTAAGTGTAACCTCAACTCACTGGCAATTAGGTTTCACCCTTTTACAGTCAAAAACAATTAAATGTAACCACCACTTCTATTCAAACAGTTTCTTTTCTCGCACTTCCCACCTATGGAAGTTCCTTCCATATACTTGCTTCCCTGATAGCTACAATCTCCAAGAGTCTAAGTGTAACCTCAACTCACTGGCAATTAGGTTTCACCCTTTTACAGTCAAAAACAATTAAATGTAACCACCACTTCTATTCAAACAGTTTCTTTTCTCGCACTTCCCACCTGTGGAAGTTCCTTCCATATACTTGCTTCCCTGATAGCTACAATCTTCAAAAGATTAAGTGCAATGTCAATTGCCATCTATTTTCTTTATTCCCAACTTTCTTCAACATCTTTGGTAACTTATTCCCCATTTCTTTTTTTTTTTTTTTTCGTTCTTTCATTGTAACCTCCTGTGCACCAGCGGCAGAACTGCCTTGCTTGGGGTCAAACAATTACGTCATGACAATATAAAATAGGAGAAACTGTTATTTGTTTATATTTTTGAGATGAGGTAGTATTTACATTATTTACATTTTTCAGACTATTGTCTTCATCTTTGTTACCATTTGTACAATGTTTCGGCCACTGTATGCTCCGGCCTTTCTCAGGTGCTAAGAATTTTGTACGGAACCCTTTATTACAATCACTGGGGTATATCATCCTCATTCCTTGTGTAAATCCTCAGTTGGAAGTCATGAGTTATCTCCCTCTAACCCTGTAAGTTACTTTTCATCAGTGCTGTAGCCTGGTATTGAACTCACAACTCTTTGGGTCAAGTCATAGGAACTAACCAACGTCTATATCCACTGGGCCATGTGTCCTTGAGTTCAATACCAGGCTACAACAGTGATGAACAAGTAACTTACAGGTTTAGAGGGAGATAACTCAAGACTTCCAATCGAAGCTTTACTCAAGGAATGAGGATGATGTACTCCAGTGATTTTAATAAAGGGTTCGGTTCAAAATTCCTAGCACCTGAAGAAGGGTGGAGCGTACAATGGCCGAAACATCTTACAAATGGCAACAAAGATGAGGACAATAGTCCAGATAATGTCAATACTGAGACGTTATTAATTTGCTTTTACACAAACATCAGCCTACCACTCCAATCATTCATGACGACCATTCCAAAAATATGATCTTCAGCTTCCTGGATGGGGATGTTGGAACCCAGCATGGTGGAAGGACCTCCAACAAAGAAAGCCGTCTCCAGTTCCATGTCCATTAAGCGGCAGGGACCAAAAACAGGGGGTTGAGCTGAAAGAAAAAGAACATTGATTTCATTTTTATGGTTTATCAACCCATTATAGGTCATTTTTTAGGGATTTGAAAGAATACTTTTTTCTAAGTGAATTTTACATTAACAATTTTTGAGAAATAGTAATTTTTTTTTTTTTCCCAAATACAAATCCTACTTGCTAACTTTTAGCTGGGGAGAAGAAGAAATTAAAAACAACATAAGCAGATTACTTACTTTCATCAGGTCTAGTCTGTCCATTAGGTCTTCTGATTGGAGTGCCAGAGATGACCACAGAAGATGCTCGACCATGGTATCCAACAGGAAGGTGAGTCCTTTCAAAAGATAAAATGCTATGTCTAAATAACGCCTGATTATTAAAATATCTTTTAGTTTTTTGGTATAAATTGCCTCTGTTTTTATCATTACATTTTTTTTCTATAATCGTGTTGCCCCAAGCAAGGCATTTTAGTGCTACTGTTGAGCAGGGGGTTACATCTTTCAAATGTAATACACAAAAGATTATCCGTGAGTATGAACAGATTTTATTAAAAATAAGCAGACACAATGTTTGCAATTTATTTCATCTGACATGTGTGAAAGAAAATTTGCTGCCTAAATACACAAATTATATATATATATATATATATATATATTTGGTGTTACAGGATTTTATTATGGCATTAAAGACAATAATTTTATTAAGATCGGCCATGCCAAATATTAAAACAAAATCACCAGTCGACCAGGTTCATCCCCTCTCATCAGAACTGTAAATGGGGAAATATTATGAGGAATATTTTTTTTTTTAATAATCATGTCACCACAAGCAAGGCATTTTACTGCCACTGTTGAGCAGGGGGTTATATAGGAGATAAGTTATGAGAAAGAGTGACAGGTTACAGGGTGTGTCAGGAAGCTACCACTCCAGGTCAGGGTGGACCTGAGAACAGCAATTAAGAAATGGTTCCATGCTCCTCACAATCTCCCAATCAGAGACCTTGCTGCCAGATGCAGTTTACCGTCATGCCCAGAACCGTAGGCAATGAATGTTAGCTGTATGAAAATTTCTACTGAATGCTACCATTTCAACACACACACACACACACACACACACCAATTAGAGCCTGACATAACCAAAATTAAGATCCTTCTTCTAGTCAGACTAATGAGTTCTTGAATCGTAACAAGTACTCATTCGATGGTGACAGAATTCAAGATATTTTTAGTTACTTTTTGCTATTAAAAATAAAGAAAACAAGCAAACAAATTAGCCAGGAATACTGAGTAAGGTGCTGGAGATTTAAACAGACTTCCTGTCACTCATTTTCCAGTGATGACAAAACATAACTGATGCATTTACACACACACACATACACACTTACCAATTAGGCATCAGTGCATTTTCTGGTCCTCGGAACATGCATCCTACATTATAAGCATGGTTCTTTGAAGAATAGAAATCTGTATAATCACCTGTAAAATAAATAAAAAAATACACTTACTAATTATCACACACGCAAACACGTTATATATATATTATTATATATATATATATATATATATATTATTATATATATATTATTACATTAGAACATGTGCAAACTACTCCAAAATTGTACATCTTGTTATGACATTGAAAGAACAATGTCTCGTCAGGTAGTTAACAATGATAGTTGTAGCGAACAAAACAAGATCTAGTTGGTTGGTTGTTTTGTTTTTATGGCAAATCAACCTCGGCGGGTTATTTATTGCCAACTAAACTTATTTATTTATTGCTGGTAATACCTTTTTCTTTCAACAATTTATTGTCGTTTATATAAGTTTTTGTTTCTAGTAATATTTTTCTTTTCGAGCATCAAGATTCATTGGGATTTGTTTTTAAGGGCAGGGTCCCCAAGTTCTACCCTTGTTATTTAACCCATAACTGGAGGGAAGGGATGGATTAATATCTTTCCCAAGGGTAGCAATTTTTAAGTGAATGCAGGGTATTCAACTGGAATTCGAAATCGGCTCACCGATTTCTCTGAGTCGATATCCACTGCACCACAACGCACATCCGTCACTATATACTTACAGCACCTGGTATTCCCAAAAGGTCACCACCGATCTAAGTAATGACCAGGCTCAATGTTGCTTAACTTTGGTGATCAAGCGAGAACCGGTGTATTCAACGTGACAAGCCCTAAGCCTACAAGATCTAGATTTAAAATTCAAATGCTAAACACTGACTCATTGATTTTGTTAGAAATAAACAAATTTATTCAAATTTACAAACCCTGCTTAGCTCACATGCAAAAGCAATCCAAAACAAAACTCGTGAAATTTCACACCTTGATGCAAAATGTTTTTCGGCCAATAGAAAACTAGGAAACTTCTAAAAAAACAAAATTCAAATAATTTTCAATTGTCAGAACAAATTCTTTTACGGACCCTTTTTGCAAGTCAATGTGAAGTTTGTTCGTTGTCTAATGGTAAAGCCAGAATCACATCTGGGAGTGAATTCCCAAATGAGCTTTTCAAGCCCCTCAAAAGAAATAAAAGATGGAACAAAGTGTCTATTCAAATACAGGTAGACACTAAAAATAATGTTTGAAGTAATAAGAACATGTCAGATTAAAAAATTAAAATCCATTAATTCTTTCGAAATATATAAAGAAAAACCGGGGATATCAGTGTGACCAACAGATAATGTTCTTTTTCACCACTGCTGTAGCCAGGTATTGAACTCACAACTCTGAGTCAAGTCACTGGATCTAACCAATATTTTTATCCACTTGAGCATACAATGGCCAAAATATTTGGAATATGGTAATAAACATGAAAACAACAATCCAAACAATGTAAATAATTACAATACTTCATCTCAGAAATATAGACAAGCACCATTTATGTGCGTTGAGGTGCAGTGGATATCGGCTCGGAATGAGAAATTGGGGAGCCGAGTTCAAATTCCAGTTAAATTGCCTGCATTCACTTACGCGCAAATACCCTTGGGAAAGGTATTAATCCGTATCTTCCTTCCAGTTATGGGTTAAATAACAGAACAGATTGGGTTCTATAGCCTTGGCTGGCAACCAGTCTACCACAGAAAGCAATGGCAATCTACTGCAGGATAATATTCTGCCCAGCCAGTCATGTCTTGAAAGAGACATGATCACCCAAGCGTGTATCACGTATGGCACTTAACTGACTGACTGACCATTTATTTATTCAACAGTATATTTATTTTCATCAACTGGCCTGAATATTTGCGAAATCTTATTTGAGAAACATGTGCTCTCTAGCAGGATTCAAGCCTGCGTTCCCTCTATTGAAAACCATCGTCAGATCAGATTTTAGATCTCTTGGCCCTAAGCTCATTGAAGGTCAAGCAAAGTTGAATTGTGCCTTTGACTTATTTTTTTTACCTTTGTTTAGCCGCATATCAACCTCTGTGGGTTATTTAATGCCAAAAAGAAAAGTTTTAAAAGGTATTTTTTTAATTATATTTTTTTTAGAAAACTAAACATGTCTTCTAGTTTTGTATTTAAAAATGTATTATGGTAATAATTTTTTTTATTCAAAAATGTATTGTTGGTAATTTTTTTCCTTCAAAAATGCATATTTTTCTATGAAAGTAAATTTTTATACTTTCAAAGTATTTTGACCCCAGTTTGGGAGTTAACTATTTGCCCATAGCTGGGACCCTGACAGATGCTACTACTCCAGGTCAGGGTGGACCTGGGAACAACAGCAATTAAGAGGTGGTTCCATACTCCTCACAACCTCCCAATCAGAGGCTTTGCTGCCAGATGCAGTTTACCGTCATACCCAGGACCGAATTGATCCTTTAAACACACAATTTTCTCTGACTCTTGAAATAGACATATCTGTTCAGCTTCATATCCTAACATAAACAAAACAATTTGTAAAGAAAAATTGAAGGGATCTTTTTATTTATTAAGCCAACAAATTTTTATTACTATTTAGATTATTTGGACTATTGTCCCCATCTTTGTTGTCATTTGTACACATGGCCCAGTGGATACAGACGTTGGTTAGTTCCTGTGACTTGACCCAAAGAGTTGTGAGTTGAATACCAGGCTACAGCAGTGAGGAACAAGTAACTTAAAGGGTTAGAGGGAGATAACTCATGATTACCAAAAGAGGCTCTATGCAAGAAATGAGGATGATATACCCCAGTGATTGTAATAAAGGCTTAGATTTGAAATTTCTAGCACCTGAAGAAGGCCAGAGTGTACAACAGCCGAAACGTCATACAAATGGCAACAAAGATGAGGCAAATAGTCCAAATACTGTAAATACTACCTCATCTCAGAAATATAGACAAATACTGAGATTTTTATTATTTAAAAATTTTGAGTGGATACTCATATTTAAGTAGATGCTCAGTTTTTCTTTATTAAACTGTTTTTGTAAACTGACCTGAATATTTGAGAAAAAAAAATGCACTCAAGAACAAAATTTGAACCCATGTTCTTAAATCTGGTATGCTTTCACCTCTCGGCTGTGGATCACGTTGATGACCAAATAAAGTTTGAACAAATATTTATTGTATTGAGCACTTTTTTAAAAAACCCAGAGAACTCAAAGTCGTAAAAGAGATTTGTACCCACAGAAAGAATAAATTAATTTAAACAGAATAGACATCATAATGTAACAAACACTTTAGGACCCTTTCAGCCAACACATTATCAAAAGTGAACATTGGAAAATCTTAATTATCAGGACACATTAATTTGATGTTATAGAAAAAAAAGGTGGAACTCAATTAAAAACAAACTTTAATAAAAAATAAATAATTAAAATGTAAGGTGGGTGTGAACATAAGTTCACAAGGGTAGTAAAAAAAAAAAAAGGGGGATTCACAAACACACCAATAAACATAGGGAGCAAATGAAGTGCTCCTTTTGTCTGCACAAACTGGGCAGGTGTATTTCTGCACAGTGCTAGATTATCACATCATCTAAGTGTTCTTGAGGCTGTGTACTTAAAAATACTTTCGACTGTGGATTACGTTGATGACCAAATAAAGTTTGAATAGGCCCCTTAAATACAGATTTTTAGTGAATACTTATATTTGACTAGATGCTCTATTTATTTATTCAGTATATTTTATTTTGTCTATAGAACTGAATATTCAAGAGATATTATTAAAGAAAAATATGCACCACCTGGCAGGATTTGAACCTGCGTCCATGTGGGTTTTAGACATCATGGTCACAAAGAGAGGGGAAAGGGAGGGAGAGTAAATGGTATTTACTTACCAATTCTTGCAGGCAAGTGCATCTCGGCTTTACTCTGAGGAACAAAAGCCCTGAAAAAATAAATTATTTTATTAAACTTGTTTCTGACTGAACAATTTCATTTGTTTTTTGTTTCCCCCCCCCCATTCTCCTTTACTTTAAATAATTTTATGCCAATTAGAAATCAGCCCTGGGTAAGATATAAATCACATTGATTTATGTCCCCGTCATCATTTTGAATTATTTGGTTTCAAACCAGACAAACAATTTCATGGTATATGACACTTATGTCCAATCAGAGGATTACTCTTTTTTTTTAGAAATCAACACTGCATGGTTGTTGTCAGTTTCACACACCAATAAGATTACACTGAAGAGTGAAACTGACAGTCATCATACAGTGTTGATTCCACTCCCCACACTCAAACATTGATATTGACTGCTTTTCCCTATAAATATAGAAAAAAAAATCAGCTGACCTGAAGGAGACTACCACCACCTTTAAATTTGTTTTTCATTTTTTTAAAATTTTTTTCAGTGCAATCTTATCGATTACACCCTAAACTTTCCGACTGGAAAAATTTCAATATTTCCACAATTTTATGGGGTGCTCAGTTTTTCATACAATGTTATAGCAAATTATTCCTCCATTTTCAAACCACTCACCTGTACGACATTACCACCACCTGTAAATTGGTTGATTATCAATTTTTTTTACTTTTTTCAGTGCAATCTTATAGATTAAACCCTAAACTTTCCGATTGACAACAAAATTTGTAAACATTTCAACATTTAAACAATTTTTTTTGTGGGGAGGGTGTCAGGTTATCATACAATCTTACAGTAAATTGATCCTGTGCAATTAATTTTTTTGTTTGTGCATAATCAACTACTGAATCCTTTGCAAAATTTTTTAATAAAGTCATTATTGGAGTTTCCGAGGAAGATGTCCACGTAAGAACTGAAGAAAACTTGAAAAAGACAAAAACAAAAGCAACAACTTGTTCCAAAAAAAAAGAACAAAAAAAAAAAAAAAAAAAAAAAAAAAAAAAAAAAAAACAAAGGGACTCCAATGCAAGTGGTTCCAAAATGGAGGATTGATTTACGATAACGTTGTATGAGAAAGTGAGCCCCCAGTAAAATTGTTTAAATATTGCAATTTTTTCAATTTTTTTTTTTTTGATTATTGGAAACTTGATGTAATAACCAAAAAGACTATGCTGAAAAAAAGTAAAACAAATTTAAGGTGGAGGTAGTCTTCTTCAGATCCGCCAAAAAACTTTTTACCTGTAGTTAAATATGGGGGAAAAAAAAAATAGGAAAACCTTTATAAGACATTCCACTATTCAGCTTCATTAGAAAATTTGGGAAGGTGAAGAAGTTTTAGTTTTTAATTCCGTTTTCATTTGTCAGGGAGATAGCATGAGTTGAATTTTTTTCACAACATTAGTACATGCATTTATAGGCGTGTCTTAATTTTAATGGGCAATCTGTGTTTATTTTGAGGCAGTATTATAATGAAATTGATATATTGAACTGAATAGAGGAAACAAAATGAAGATAATTTTTGAAATTTTCTTAACTTTTTTCTGTCAGTCAGCCTGCAACTGGTAAGTTTTAGCCAGTGTGATGTTATTTTTTTGAATTTTGAATTTTTTAAATTTTTTTATTCCTTTGGTCCTTATCTTTACTGTCTAATTTTTGTTCCTGTTTTGTTACTAACCTAAGTTGTCTTCTTGTTGCTCTTGTAATGCACTGCGACTATGTTTGTGTAAATTGTTTTTAATTATCAAATTTAGGTTTGACTTATACTAAGTTGAAACTTAGTTAACTTCAGTCACACATTTATTCTTTTTTTTTTTTTCTTTTTTTTTTAATTGGAGTAGATAGTACCGGTCTCACACTCCACCCCCTTCTTTTGGACAGGAGTAGAGGTGAACGCCTTGTTTCTTGTTTAGGAAGGGGTTCCCGGTTGATCTCTCTCTTTTTCGGTCTTTATGTCGGTTCAGCTGGAAGCTTTTTGCAGTTGGTAGGTATGGTGGCAATGTCTCTTCATTCTGAGGGTACCGGGTTGGCAGTCTCCTGGTTGCTGCTTCCGACAGGTAGTTAGGAGCCCGAACTCTTGCGTAGCGTCTTGAGAGGCTGCTCTGATCAACAGTTGAATAATATCGGGGTTCCTGTAATGCCATTTCGCACATGGACAGGCGTCCCTGCATGAATTTCCTTCACCTGCTGCAATTAACGACCATCTGACCCTACTCTAGACCTCTCTCTATCCACAACTACAACCAACATGAAATTAAACAAACAAAATAGCAAGCCTAAACCAGCTAGTCATAAATCGCCCAAACCTATCTGCATTACCTACACAAATATACGAGGTATTCGCAGTAACCTTAATAGTGTAGAATCATTCCTTCTAACTAACTCACCTGATATCTTAGCTGTATGTGAGACTAACCTTGACCCTTCTATCCCCTCTTCAGAGCTGTTCGTTCCTGGTTACCTTCCTCTCTTCAGGAAGGACTCCAATGTCCATATGCATGGGCTTGGTGTATATGTCAGTGAACAACTCCCCCTAGCCAGGGTCACATCTCTTGAATCCCTTGATCATTCCTTCATGTGCTTTCACCTCTCACTTCTAAGCTCGGTTAGCTATCTCTTCTTCCTCTACCGCTCCCCCTCCTCCTCTGACTGTATGATACTTGATTGCATCTCTACTAATATTGACAGGGCCA
Source organism: Ascarosepion bandense (assembly GCA_037127315.1). Classification (NCBI taxonomy): domain Eukaryota; kingdom Metazoa; phylum Mollusca; class Cephalopoda; order Sepiida; family Sepiidae; genus Ascarosepion; species Ascarosepion bandense. Next base: position 495,050 of record JBBBDQ010000496.1, read on the forward strand.
TTTCTTCTCACCCATCTGCCCATATATTTGTGTTTGGCGATTTTAACGCGCACCACACCAAGTGGCTTGAAAACTCAGCCACCGACCTTGCTGGGATCCGCACCATGTACTTTTCAATAACCCAAGCTCTAACACAAGTGGTGGACTTCCCCATGCGTTTCTCTAAAAACCCTAACGGAAGGGACTCTTTACTCGACCTTTGTTTTACCTCCATCCCAGACTCCTGCACTACCAGGCAACTCTGCCCCCTCGGAAACTCTGACCACGCCGTAGTCTCCGTAAACATATCTGCACTAACTCCACTCAAGAAAACCAGACCAGCAGAATATCATACTGCTACCAAAGAGCCGACTGGGACTCGTTCAGGGGCTTCTTCTGCGACGTCCCCTGGAACAACGTCTTCGATCTTCCTGTCGAAGACTGTGCCTCCGAAGTCTCCTCTTGGGTCAAGGCTGGCATCGATGCTTTTATCCCGGCCCGGAAATTCCAACTAAAACCAAATTCGTCCCCCTGGTTCTCACCCGCTTGCTCAGCCGCCATTGCCCACCGGAACCATTTCTTCCGGCTATATCGAAGCTGCTCGTCGAACCAAAACAGGCGCCTTTTCGCCTCAGCACGGAACAAGTGTAAAAAAGTGCTGAACGAAGCCAAGAGGGCGTTTGCTACCAGAATTAGGCAACGCATAGCATCCTCTAAGTTTGGTTCCAAAGATTACTGGCGTCTCTGCAAAAGCGTGCTCAGCAGGAACAAGACTTCAATACCCCCACTAATCAATGAGTTTGAAGTTCTCACCTCCCCAGCCGACAAGGCTGAATGCTTTGCCCGTAGATTCTCAACCAATTCGACACTGGACTCGTTAGGAATACCTACACCAGACTTCCCACCCAGAACTAAGGCTCAACTAAATAACGTCCACATTACATCCTCGCTGGTCGCCAAGATAATTGCACAACTTGACCCACACAAAGCGAGCGGCGGTGACGGAATCCCAGTCATAGTACTGAAGAAATGTGCCCCAGAACTCTCCTCTGTCCTCTCTAAACTCTATAACCTCTGCCTATCTGCTTCCTGCTTTCCTGCCTGTTGGAAGTCCTCCTGCGTAGTTCCTATATTTAAGAACTCTGGCGAACCCTCAGACCCTGCCAATTACCGTCCTATTAGTCTCCTTCCAATCTTTGGCAAAGTTTTCGAAGCCATTATCAACGCTGAGGTGACTCAGTATCTCATAGCCAATGGGCTTCTCTCTGACAAACAGTACGGGTTTCGCTTCACCAGGTCTACTGCTGATATGCTAACGACCATTACTGAGTACATATACCGGGCACTCGACAAGAATGGTGAAGCCCGAACCGTTGCCTTGGATATCTCCAAAGCATTCGACAGGGTCTGGCATGCGGGCCTCTTGTGCAAACTGCGAAGCTATGGGATAACTGGACATCTGTTTGACCTCATCCAGTCCTTCCTCTCTAACCGCACATTGAAGGTGGTATTAAATAGGCATGCCTCCCAAAACTACCACACGAACGCAGGCGTCCCTCAAGGTTCTATCCTAGGTCCCACACTCTTTCTGATCTACATTAATGATCTCCCCGACACCATTAAATCCCAAGTTGGCATGTATGCCGATGACACAACAATCTACTCTCTCATCGATCAGAAACCAGGTGTGGATGACAAAGTGAACCTCGCTGCCGTACTTGAAAGGGACCTCCAATCCGTAGTGGCCTGGGGTAGGAAATAGCTGGTAAATTTCAATGCCTCTAAAACGAAGCTGTTATCAACTAACCACCATAGACAATCGCATCTACCTCCCATTAGCATGGGACAGGCTAGCCTCCCAGAGAGTAAAATACTATGCCTCCTTGGCCTTACACTTTCGGCGGACCTCAAATGGAATGACTATATCGAATCCATTGCCAAATCCGCTGCTATGAAAGTGGGCTCCCTGTGCAGGGCCCAGAAGTTTTTCCCACCTGAATCTATTCTGCACATATACAAATCTACCATCCGCCCGTGTATTGAATATTGCTGCCATATCTGGTCGGGTGACCCTGCTGCTCTCCTTGGGCTTCTTGACAAAATACAAAGGAGGATCTGTAACGTGGTTGATACTGACTTGGCAGACCGGCTGCAGCCGCTCTCTCACCGGCGTGATGTGGCTTCCCTGTGCCTCTTCTACAAGTACTTTCATGGCTACTGCTCCGATGAGCTTAGTTCACTGGTGCCGCCCAAGCACGAATTTACACAAGATACTAGATTAGCAACTAGGTCCCACCCTTTTACAGTTAAACAAATAAGATGTAACCGTAAATTCTACTCCAACAGCTTCCTTTCTCGCGCTTCCCGCCTGTGGAACTCCCTTCCACAACTCTGCTTTCCCGACAATCTCCAGGTGTTTAAATGTAGGGTCAATAGACACCTCCTATCACACTAACTCCCAATTATTCTCAAAACACTCTCATCTACCCAACCCTCATTCTCGGTATCCTTACCCGCCTATCACCCAAACTCTGACATTTCCTATATTTAACCATCCTTTCTCCACTCTACGTAGCCCCCTGCGGAGTAGCGGCAGTGACATGCCTTGCTCGGGGTGAAACACTTATAATAATAAAAAAAAAAATACTCATCTACTAACCACTGGACCCTAGCTCTCTCCCCACCCCTGTATAATCTTCCCTTTCTCTCCACCTATGTATCTGTTATCGCACCTGCTTTCTATAGTTCCTTTCTAACTAGTTTGTACTCCTCACTCTTCTAATTAATCTTTTTTACATTTATGTAGCCCCCTGCACATCAGTGGCATTTCCGCCTTGCTTGGGGTGAAATGATTAAAAAAAAAAAAAAAAAAAAAAAAATATTGGTGTCTTTATTGTTTACGTGGTAAATATGAAAAGTGCTCAATACAAAAGTAGAGCATAAATATATGCTAATTATAATATATATATATATATATATATATATATATATATATCTATAAAATAAACGTTTCCGTTACACCCAATGGTGTGTAGGGCAGCGTTTCTGCTGTTTCCAGAACAAACTGTTTTTTATGGAGCAAGGTTGCTACCCACAAACCCGAAGGAAGGTGATTTTCTAAGTGTAGCTTAGACGTGACACATGGCCGAAAGTAGGGGGTACCCAGTGAGGATTGAACTCACTACACAATTATGATTCTAGTGAGAGGAACTTGCTAACCATTACACCATGCCAAGGTGCCCATATATATATATATATATATATATATATATATATATACATACATACATACAAGGATGTGTGCCTGTAACTAGATACAGATTTCAAACTAAATTTTCATGCAATGTCAACCAGTATTAATTTTCAACTCTCATTAAAAAGCAACCAAGACTGTCCTTCTACAACCATTCATTAAACAGCTAATAACTGAAAGAGAAGCACAAGAGAACACTCAAGGCTTACCACACAAAAACAACTCACATTCACAACGTTTCAGCCATTGTGTGTCTCGACCTTCTTCAGGTGATATTTGAATTTCAAATCCAGCCCATAATAATCGTTATGTTGGCGTTCCTGAAAATTGAACACCATCAAACCAATCTATAGAAATATCAACATAAAAGATTCACTATTCTGAGTTTGGTCTGAAAATCAAACAAATATCTCCTGAAGAAAACCAGAGAACACAGCGGCCGAAACATTGTGAATATGATAATAAAAATGAGGACAACAGTTCAAACAATGGAAATAGTGTAAATGGAATACTTTAGTTAAAACCTTCCCCCCCACCAGCCATGGCAAATTAAGGTTCAAGAAATTTGTTAAGAATATAAACTTACTTTGCCCTCAAGTCAGCATCGTCTTTGAGAACAGGTTCTTCTGCAGACAAAATACATTTCAACCGATCTCTGGCCTCTTTCCAGGCAGGCCGACCTAACTCCATGAAGGAATTTAAAATTGGCTGAATACAAAAAATAAATAAATAAATGAATTTAAGACAAAAAATAAAATGAAAAAAATAAATAAAAAATTTGAAAGGTTTTCTTTCTATATCTTACTGTAAAACATATGTGACCCTCAGCCAAGCTTTCCACCAACTGAACAATGATTACTCAACTATCCAGCTGCATTTCAATTCTTGTCCTCTTTGTAAAATGAGGAGACCAAACTGCCAATCAAGTACTGAACTTGAATTTGTGGAGTTGAAGTACCGAAGAGAAAAGTTCATCAGAACAATTGCCAAGAAAATAAACTTCAGGGAATTTCAAACAGAGTCCTTTATTCAATCTAAAGAGACAGATTGTTCCCATTCCACTGTCCATATCTAAGAATATTTTTGTCTTGGTTAATAGTTCAATTATTGCCATGTCCTGGATATGATGATAAAATACCTCTGGCTGCAGTGCCTCTGTTCACAAGAGTAATGGTTTTGAGGAGCATGGAACTAACTCTTTATTGCTGCTGTTACCAAATCTACCCTAACCTGAGGAGGTAGCACCTGTTATTGCCCCAGCTATAGGTAAATAGTGAAACAAAAAACTATGAAAGTATAACAATATACATTCAGGGTAGAATGATCAAAAATACATTTTATCTGGGGTCTTCAACTCCAGATGAAATATTGCATTCAAAATACATTTAGTTGAAGCCATAAAATTGTCTTCAAAATATTAAAATTTTGGCATTTAAAACAACCCATAGAGGTGTTGATATGCCACTAAACAAAATCAACCAAACATCAATTACAGCTAATTCTATTTCTACCAAAGTCTGAGTATATTGGTACTAACTGACCCATGGATTGAACTTTCAATATTTATGTCACAAAATTCACTAACCAATATGGGATAACCCTTGAAAAGGACAGCAGAATACGAACAGTTTACCCTCATAGCTTGAATAAAGGATTCAAAATTCAGATAAGTTACCCTAATCTACAGACACCTAAAGAAGACCAGAGGGCAAAACACCGAAATGATGGGATCATAACAACAAAGATGAGGATATTAACCCAACTTTGAATAAGAAGAACTCCTCATCCCAGAAATTCCGAGGTCAAAACTGTGGTAAAAAGGAAGGAGAAGTGCTGGTTGTTTGTGGGCAAATAGAAATTTTCTGCAACTCTGTGCCATCAAAGAGTTTGAGTTTTGTTTAACGGCATATTAACCCCTGTGGGTTAATTAATGCCAAAAAGGCGAAGTTTTAAGATACGTCTTTTTAAATGTTCAATTATAATGAGAAGGTTGATTTAGTCGGATTTTAATAAAAAAATTTTTTTTTTTATTTTAGTTGGTTGGTTGGTTGGTTGTTTTATGGCATATCAACCTCGGCGGGTCATTTATTGCCAACTAAATTTTTTTATTAATTTTATTGCTGGTAATACCTTTTTCTTTCAACAATTTATTGTTGTTTTGTTTTTTTATATAAATTTTGTGTCTAGTAATACTTTTTTCTTTTTGAGTATCAAGATTCATTAGGATTTGTTTTTAAGGGCAGGGTTCCAAAGTCCTACCCTGTTGTTTAACCCATAACTGGAGGGAAGGAACGGATTAATACCTTTCCTAAGGGTACCAGTGCTTAAGTGAATGCAGGGTATTCAACTGGAATTCAAATTCGGCTCACCGATTTCTCTTTCCGAGCCGATATCTACTGCACCACAACACACATCCATCACTACACGCTTACAGCACCTGGTATTCCCAAGCAGTCACCCATCTAAGTACTGACCAGGCTCGATGTTGCTTAACCTTGGTGATCAAGCGAGAACCAGTGTATTCAACATGATATGGCCGTAAGACTTTTTGTTTTAGAAAACTGAAGATGTCTTCTAGTTTTGTATTCAAAAATGTATTCCTGGTAATTTTTTTTCTTTCAAAAATTCATCAACAAATCCCCCCCCATCAAAAATATCTTTTTGGTAATATTTTTCTTTCAAAAATGTATATTTTTCTATAAAAGTATTTTTTATGAATATATTTCTATAAAAGTATATCTTTATAGTTTCATAGTGTTTTGACCCCAGTTTTGGGGTTAACTATTTGCCCATAGCTGGGGCCCTAACAGGTGCTACCACTCTGGGTCAGGGTGGACCTGGGAACAACAGCAATTAAGAGGTGATTCCATGCTCCTCACAACCTCCTAATCAGAGGCCATGCTGCCAGATGCAGTTTACCATCATGCCCAGGGCCACCACCAATAAGAATGAAAATATAATAGCCCCCTCACTTAGATCCTTTTATACTAATGTGTGGGTGTCTCTCAGGGTTCACTCCTTGGTCCTCGATTGTTTTTTAATTTTTGACAACAACAATTTGGTATCAACACTGATGATATAACTCTACAGTAAGGCTGATCAATTCGATAAAGTCAAAATGGCAGTTAATGTCCAAAACAACCTCAAGTCCTCCAAAAACTAAACTTCTGTCCATTAATCATCTGAGAGACACCATTCTGCCTTCCATCAGCATGGCTGATGCTATCCTCCAGGTAAATGACTCTGGAAAATTTAACCTATCAAAGATTAAAATAATAAACTTTTCCTTACACCTAATGGTGTGTAGGGCAGCGTTTTTGCTGTTTTCATAACAAACTTTTTTTTTTTTTTATGAGGCAGGGTTGTTAGCCCTGTGCCCAACCCCCAAACCTGGAGGAAGGTGATTTTCTAAGCATAGCTTAGATGTAACACACAGCCAAAAGTAAGGGGTACCCAGTGAGGATCAAACTCACTACTCAGTTATGATTTTAGCGAGACGAGCTTGCTAACCATTACACTACGCCGAGGTGCCCCATACGAAGATTAGTCTACTATTTGTCCATGCTTAAAATATTGCTGCCGCGTATGGTCCGGTGAACATGCCATTTACCTTGAGATCCTTGATAAAATCCAAATAAGAATCAGTAATATTATCAGTCCTCATCAGGCATCTTGGCTTCAGTCACTTCTCCAGCAATGTAAGGTTACCTCCCTGTGTCTTTTCTATAAATAGGAAGAGTTCTTCACTATGGTACCTAAGCTTTTTGAATTTAAACGCAGTACTAGACTGGCATTAAGGTCTTATGCAAACCTCCTTTGCACACACATACGCATACATACAACCCACACATTCAAAGCCAAGCAATCATTGGATAATCACATGCTCAATTCCAGACAACCATTGGATGGAAAGCACGGTCACTGATTGGTTGATCCCAACTAGTCAAATCATTTGCACATGCAAGATGATTTTTCTCACGCAACACTCTGGATCCCCCAGGCACCTATTTAAACAAAGCATCCATGTGTATTTCTTCAGTGAGACCTCAGCTGCATTTAGCAGTTGTTGGGGGACATGCGTCATAATTCTCACTCATTAATCTCTTCAATGGGACCCCAACTGCAGGTAGCAGTTGGTGACACACAAAATTCTCTCACACACACACACACACACACACACAGTGAGAATTCAGCTGCCAAACAAATCCACGACAGTCGAACGTGCCAATCTCACTACTACTACTACTCGGTTTTTCTTCCTTGTCTTCCCCATGCCCGAGAGTTGAAAGTTCTGCCATGCCATCCAGGTCTGATGTTCATTCGCCACAACTCCTGATCCATTGCTTGCTCAGGTTTGAGGCCAGTGCTTTTCAGATCCTCATTGATGCAGTCGGTCCATCTTTTCCATGGGCCACCTCTAGAGTAGGAGCCCGGGATGACAATGCTCTCAACTTTTCCAGGCCACACATTTCAGTCCATGCGCTGAAGGTGGCCATACCAGCGCAGTCTGTTCCACTGAAGAACCTCCTCAACACTATCCAGACCCAGTCTAGACCTCAATGAATGTAAAGGGTCCCTGTCAGAGAGTTTCGAGGCACAGATCCAGCGGATCATGGCGTGATCTCTACGGGCTAATCTGGCTATATCCTCAGCCGTAACAGGCAATGTCTCATTAGAGTGGAGAAGGACGCACCTCACAAACAAATTGTAACAATGGCTCCTGTTGTGCAGAGAGATGCCATGACATGTAAGGACGGGGAGGAGCTCTCTAAACTTTTTCCATGCCAATCTTAACCTGGCAGTTATGGCATCATTGCAGCCCCCTCTCTCACTAGTGGCATCACCTTGGTAGCAGAACGAGGTGACAACTTCCAGTTGTTCTCCATCAAACTCCAAGTGGGTAAGAGCAGGAGCGGTTTCTGTAGGGATCAGTCCCATACAGCGTCTGCATTTGAAGCTGGGATCGTCTACGAGTCGACCCTTCCGGTCAGTACAGGCTTTGTGTACCCAATGTTTACGTGTTGTGCACTGTATGGAGTTATAACCAACACCTTTACAACACACTCCACATGGATATTTACTGTTTTCGATGGGCTTCGAAGCATAATGTCGACTGCAAAGGATTTTTGTCTTTCTCATATTCACACGGCGGCCTTTAGCCTCAATTGCGTTTTTCCAGGCAGCCAGTTTAGTCATGAGCTCATCAACAGTCTCGACAATGATGACCAAGTCGTTGGCGTTGAGGATCTCCCATGGACAGCCAGTATGAAACTCACTCACAAACAAAATCACTAATTCATACACACATGCTGACACATTTTCAAATTTTCTCTAGAACATTCTCTTAACAACATACTCTTTCAACAAGTGTTAAGAAGAACAATTTTAAGAACGTTCAAGAACATTTATTTAGTTTTAATTTAAGTTTCAATTTATAGTCAAAAAAGAGGCAACTCTTGACTTTTTCCCACTGTTCTAACTTAAGTGCGTACTTATCTTCATCAACATTGAATGATCGTATATTTGTTAATACATGTATTTTTCATTATATTTGTTGTTGGTTACTCTTTTGCTTGAGTCTTATATGACGTTTTCTAAAACTAAATTTAAATAAATGTGGTGGACTGCCAGTCAGTCCACAACAGTTTCATCAATTTACAGCTGAGCTAGCTAGATGTAGCTGTTAAGTTACAAGTTCAGTTTTCTCTCTGCACTTCTTGCTTGTGGAACTCCCTTCCGGCTCAATGCTTTCCAACCAACTTTAATCTGCAAATTTAAAAGCAGTGTCAATCCCTATTTACTGCCCTCCTGATTATTCTTTTCTCTTACCAATTATTAGTAACGTCTCTGTTCCTAATTCCACCACACCTTGCAACCCCTTGTGTCTTAGTGGCTTTACTGCCTTGTACGGGGTGATACCAATTTCAAAATTAAAAACACAATGTTTCTACAGAAAATAGGTAACTGACTGCTAAGAAAGATGGTTAACTCCCTTGTTTCCTGTTTAGGATGTGGTTTCCGGTTTTCTCTTTTCCAATCTTCTCACTTTTTTTTTTTCAATTGGAGTAGATAGACTAAACTATCGCTCGGTTCACACTCCACCCACATCTATTGAACAGGTGAAGAGGCTCATCCTTTGTTTCCTGTTTAGGATGCAGTTTCCAGTTTTCTCTTTTCCAATCTTTTCACTCCTATGTAGCCCCCTGCACATCAGTGGTGTTACCGCCTTGCTCGGGGTGATATGATTAAAAAAAAAAAAAAAAAAAAAAAAAAAAAAACTGCGTTGCGATAAATTCTAGAGAAAAAAATTGTCTATTTTACATATCAATCACAATCTACTGTCCTCCTGATTACTCTTTTCTCTTCCCAATCATTAGTAATGTTTCTGTTCCTAATTATTCCACCTCCAGTCTTAGTGGCTTTACTGCCTTGCTTGGAGTGAAATTAATTGAGAAAAATATAAGGAAATCATGACATTAAGAGTCATAGTTTTTGCATGCTTTACAACTAAAAGAAGCCATGAAAATATTTATAGAAGAGACAGAGGGAAGCCACAGCCCACCAGTGAGAAAGTGGCTGGAGTTGAACTCATGCCGACAGAACAAGAGAAAATTTTGCTACAACCGAAGCTCAAAAAGGAAAATGGAAAAGGCTTTCAAATCTTCCATTGCCTGCCATTATCAGGGGAAGATAATCCAAAACAACCAATAAATGTTCAAACAATGACCAACAATGATAATAAGACCTACCTCTTCAAAAACATTTTGGTTGTTCTTCAGAATAGGTCCATTAAACAAATGCTTGACAACACTTAAATCAAGAATTTGATCTCCAATAGCCACACCAATTCTATGGCAATTCTGTTAAAAAAAAAATTAAAATAAAATAAAATAATTTTTCAAAAATAAAATACTGAAAATCAATCAAGATGAAAACAATATTTGTGTATATTTCCGAGGCGAGGTGGTATTGGTAAATTTTTGTTTTAGGTACCAACGGCTTTTCCCCCTTTAAATTTATCCAAAATAGCATTATTTCTGTGCAAATGTATATGCTGAACTCAAATCAACAATTAGTTATTGAAGAAACTTATCTTTTTGGCTTTGAAAGTCCATAAAAAAATAAAAATAAAAATAACAACTATATCTTGCACTTTTTCTCTGCAGAATGACATTCTACATAGGCAGCAATTTTCTTTTGAATTTTGGTCAATTTTCTTCCTTTACTGAAACTTCCGGCGATGTACTTCCAGTAATGAAAGTAATAAGTGTAGAAATACAATAGCACATTACTTTCATTACAGAAAGTACATCGCCGGAAATATCAGTAAATGAAGAAAAATCGACAAAAAATCTGCCAAAATTCGATCACATGCACAGTCTGTCATTCTGCAGTTAATTACATGACTTCCTGAGAGTTACGGGAGAGAAAAAGTGCAAGATATAGTTCGTTTTTTTTATGGAAATTTAATTAAAAACAAGATAAGTTTCTTCAATAACTAGCACTTGATTTGAGTTCAGCATATACATTTGCACAGAGATAATGCTATTTTGGATAAATTTGAAGGGGGGAAAAGCTGTTGGTACCTAAAACGAAAATTTGGATAAATTTGAAGGCGAAAAAGTGACGGGACTTAAAACAAAAATTTACCGTTGTATTTACACTATTTACATTATTCGGACTATTGTCCTCATCTTTCTTGCCATTTGTACGAGGTTTCAGCCGTTGTACACTCCAGCCTTCTTCAGGTGCTAGGAATTTCAAACCAAACCCTTCATTACAATCACCAGGGTACATAATTCTCATTCCTTGCGTAATACCACAATTGGAAGTCATGAGTAATCTCCCTCTAACCCAGCAAGCTACCCGCTCACCACTGCTGCAGCCTGGTATTGAAATTGAAACTCTAACAGTCAAGTCAGGAACTAACCAATGTCTCTATTCACTGAACCATGTATCCTTAAGTGTTTGGGTGTCAATCAGATTGACACCCAAACACGGAGATGTTTGTGGCATTATGCAAGGAATGAGAATGATATACCCTGGTGATTGTAATAAAGAGTTCAGTTCAAAATTCCTAGGACCTGAAGAAGCCCGGAGTGTACAACGGCCGAAATGTCATACAAATGGCAACCAAGATGAGGGCAATAGTCCGAATAATGTAAATAACAAAAACAATAGTTTGAAATAAATTGATTAATACAGGGTGATCCAAAATTATGTGAATTTAATTTGTATCAATTATTATTACAATGATGTTCATTAAAACTATGGTATTTGTGCTATATTATTTCAAATTTTATAACTAAATTCACAGATAATAAAGAAAAGGATTCTATAAAGAAGGCAAAAAGAAACCACTCCACTATCTTTCCAAAAAAAAAAAAACAAAATCATGTCAGTTTACAGATAATAAAGAAAAGGAATCTGAAGAGCCCCTCCTCTCAGATTACCTATGTGTTAAAACTACATGACATTTAAAAGAAAAGAAACTTAGTCACCTGTCCTCATTTGATAAAATTTTGGACAAACAAACTATGTTTATTTTGATTTTGAATGCTAAACAAAATGTCATAACTGATAAAAACAACAAGTACCATTAGTTATTTTTCTTTAGTGAAGAGTTGGATGAAAAGGTTAACGTAGGAGGAAAGAAAGAAAGTTTTGTTTTTTTTTAATCGAATCAATGTTATTGGAATAAAAACCAGAATGAAAGAGAAAGAATTGATTGAAAAAGTTGAAGTGTGAAAAAAACAGTATCAGAAAAAGAGTGACAGAAGAGAAAATGAATAAGGGTGCAAATAAAAAAATAAATTGGGACCAGAGAAACTTAGCAATGGAAGAGGGGCAGTGACACCTATAGAAATTTAACCATGAGCGGAGTAAGAGTGACAGAGAAATTTAGCCATATTGCGGGGGACAAGGAGAATAAAGAATAATGAAGTCAGTCAGTCAAGTGCCATATGTGATACACGTTTGGGCGATCATGTCTCGAAAGAGACATGACTGACTGGGCAGAAGATTATCCCGCAGTAGGTTGCCATTGCTTTCTGCGGTAGACTGGTTGCCGACCAAGGCTATAGAACCCAATCTGTCCTGTTATTTGACTCATGGCTAGAGAAAAAAATTGATGTATTATATTATTAAGTAGTAATTAGTGGGGGATCAGTTTATTACTGCATAGCAATAGAAAACCGATCCCCCACTTTATGACCAATAAAAGCCTTAATCAGTATTTCAATTATTATATTCAGTCAGTCAGTTAAGTGCCATACGTGATACACGCTTGGGCGATCATGTCTCGAAAGAGACATGACTGACTGGGCAGAAGATTATCCCGCAGTAGGTTGCCATTGCTTTCTGCGGTAGACTGGTTGCCAACCAAGGCTATAGAACCCAGCCTGTCCTGTTATTTAACCCATAACTGGAAGGAAGAGACGGATTAATACCTTTCCCAAGGGTATTTGCGCATAAGTGAATACAATGGATTCAACTAGAATCAGACAAATTTTGCCTATGGAGGGGATATAAAGTAACCAGAGAAATTTAGCCAGTAGGTAGGGGAGTGATGACTAGAGAAATTTAGCCGGGAGGGGGGGAGAAGTAACGACCAGAGAAATTTCGGCATAGCAGAGAGTGGGGTGAATAACCAGAGAAATTTAACCTTGGAATAGTGTTGCTGAGAGAAATTTAGCACTAAGGGTGGGGAGTAGTGGCGACTGAAGAAATTTGTGCCATAGAGAGGGGGAGTGTAAGGGCAACCAGAGAAAGTAAACCACGTGGAAGGACGTGATGACCAAAGAAAATTAAACTTGGGTTATCATGAGTGATGGCCAGAAAACTTACTCAATGGGGGTAGAATGAAGACCAGAAAACTAGAGATGACCAAACCTTTCCTCATCTCCCACTTAGCCCTTGTAGCACATTTCATTTGTATCTTTAAAAATTTATGCAATTTATAAAAATTTATGCAATTTATAAAAAATATTGAGAAATTAACTCTGGTTGGATGAGAGGGTTAAGACCAAGGAAATTTAACTTCAGATTTTTGCAGCACAAAATCTTTGGACTCCATTGAATTGAACGCCATTCTCACTTGCTTTTTGTCTATTCCTTTTTAAATTATAGCAAAAACAGGAATGAAATGAAGGTAAAAGTAAAAATAGTAAAATTCCCTTCACATCCCTTAGCAAACCGACTACATGTACAGTTTTCATATCACTACATTCGATCATTTCTGGTTATAATTGAATTTTAGAAATTCAAAGATTTTGAAAGCAGCCGGTTAGTAAATAGTGCACAACATAAAAATATCTTATATTTTTTTTTTTATATTTGTTACAGATTTCAATCAGCTCAGAACACAGGTAAATAACGATAAAAAAGGTCATATGAGGGAGATAAAAGTTTAAAATCTTTTAACTCTCGACAAACCAATTATCTTTCAGAAATTGAGGTTACTTAAGTCCATGAAAACTTTCCATTTGTTTCATTACCTTTTAGAATTCAAAAGAAACATGATTTTTAAACTATTCTTAGAAATTAAATTCTTAATGTTGAAAAAAAAAAAATTATAAAATAAATAAGTAACTCATGCTTGGTTCTTTAAGGCATTTTTTTTTTTTTTTTTTGCATTTCTTTCTCGACAGAATTTTAGAGCCTAAACAAAAATATAGACCTCACGAACAGCGGCGATTGTGGAACTCTGAAGGTGCTCGTGGGGGTGCACTGAGAGGGCGAGGATCTTCTGAGGAGGGGCGGGGGGCTCAAGCAGCGTCTTCATTTACATACAGCACCACTATCGTATACACAACTTAGGAATGAGTTTGACTATAAGTATGTTACTCCACTAAAATTAAACCGTTTTCAAAACGGAAAAACTTTTCAATCATTCATAGTAGTTACTAAGTTAAAGTTCTCTATTCTTGCCCTCTTTTCCACTCCCAAGCTGTTGGAACAAAAGAGGTTAATTTCAAAACAAAATCAAAGGGTTCAATTAACGTCAATCTAGCAGAACACTAACAGTGTGATTTCATTTGTCTGCTGATTTCTGTATATGTCCTTAAAAAGCTAAAAAGCAAAAAGAAAACGCTGAAGGACAAAATCAAAATCACACACTGATCAGTTCCTTAAATTTTTGAAGCTTAAAAGTAGGGGGACAATCGAGGGGCCAGCAAAAATTCTGTTTGGGTGGAGGTACTTGGCCACTTCAGGTCCTCCCCCGTAGAATCGCCACTACTCACGAACTAAAATAACCATAGGTTTAAAGTTTATTATCCTTAAATTACGGAAACCGTTGAAATTGAAAATAAACGTTCCAGCTGTTCACTTCAGCGACTAAAACAAAAAAGGGGGGTACTCTCTTTAATATATATATTACAAATTTGTATCTAAAAAAGTTGGAAATTTAAAATAAAATATTGGCTACAGATAATCCACAAGTACTGAAAATTTTAAAGCAAAAACAAACAACTGAAAACTGTGATTAAATTTTAAATGATTAAAAAAGTAACGGGAAAAAAGTTTACTTTTTCAGTTGTTTTTTTTTTTTGTTTTGTTTTTTTACAATTTACTACTCGCCTTAACTTTTAAAATAACTTTTTTAGTTGAAGTTTTATACTGTTATTTAAAAAGTTTAAATTAATTAAAAAGTGGTAAAGAGTTAAAGAGTTAGGGGTGTGTCATATTTTGATACATTTCATTGGCTAGTCGTACTCGTGAGTTAAGTTAAATATTTAACAACAAAAATAAATACCTTTAGTTTTATCATTTAATACGTAAGATATAATATATAATATATATATATATATATATATATAAAGACTTATTTTAAGCAAACTAAGAAACTTTTTCTTTTATAACTTACGTTTTCAGGAGTTGAAAAGACTCCGTAGGGCAAGTTTTCTATCGGGAAATGATTACCAGGTTTAACTGCAATAAACGACATTTTGAAGATCAAACAAGTTAAACGGAGGAAAGTAGTCTGTATTGAGCAAACTCAACGCAAAGAAATGAACTACGGGTTGCTTTTATTTATTTATTTATTTCACATCGAGGTGTAATGCAATTAGTTGACCTCGCCAAAAAACACACACCAACCACGTGTCATCTCTTCAGTTTTCCTAGATTTTAACCCCTCCTCCTGCATCCGGACGGCAAATGCCAGCGAGCCACTCAACTCAACTTATCTATTAGATAAAGTTAAAGCTGTTTGCCAATTAGTTTTTAATTTAAAACTTAAACCAATTTTTAAAAATCTTTTTAACGATTTTAATTTTAAACTATTAAAGCCTCTTTCGTATGTTTTTTGTTTAATGTTTTCAGAGTTGTTTTAAATGTTTGTTTTTATTTATTTTAATTGCTGTTAAAAACAATAATGAATGTTAAAATCGTTTTTTAAAAACTAGTTTTTGATATTTAGTTTTTTTGTGGTTTTTAAAATTTTGAATACGAAAATAAGGATAATGATTGTCCTCAACGAGGTCGTCCTGTTAACATGAGGAGCTTCTTCTCTCTTTGAAAAGAGTTATTCCTTAACCAAAAACATGTTTCGTCCTCGCATTTTCAAATTATCCAGTCGCATATGTTTGACATGTGCCCGAAGGAAATATTCCAATATTACTGGAATTATCGGTACAAAACCTGACGCTTCTTCACCTGAATATAAAGTGAGTTTTTTTTGTTTTTTGTTTTTCTCTGGACCAAGCAACGAGCACTGAAAAGAAAAAAAAATATCCGACTTTTTTTTGTTTTATTAATTTTAAAAACTTCCAAGCGTGATTTGTTATTAAATAGAAAATACCTATCTTTAGGATTTATACACTTTACTGAATTAGACGAATAAATAAATTGCCTTAACTAATTGTTGGTCGCTGAGTTTGTGACGGTGTTGAAAAGTCACATGTCTTTTTTTTTTCTACAAGCCGTCAGGTTTTGTTTTTTTTTTTATGTACAATCTCTCAGAATTTGTACTATTTTCTTCTTTTTTTATATAACCTGGCAATATTGCTAATCATATGTAATACATATGATTAGCAATATTATTTCAAAGTATTTTTGATAACATTTTTTTCTACAGAAATATATAGACTCTTCTTGATAGACCCAATTTTAGTACGAATAAATGATGAAATACGATGAAATTTATTTTTTAAATCCCCCAAAACCGGTTTGTTATAAATGTTTGTTTATTAATAAACAGGCCACATTTGAGTGGTCGTTTATTTAAAATAAATGCTATAATGAATATAAAAAGAAAAGTTTCCTTGCCCTCCATCTTCAGAAAAAAATACACAATCAATCTATTGTACACGTGTTTTTTGTTTGTCGGTTACAAAGGACAATGAATAATTGTGTTCGGCATTTTTACGTTTCTCTCTCGACATTTGAACGGCTTACCTAAATGATAAAAATAAATGGATTCATAATCATTTAACTTTTTTTTTTTTTTTTAATGACAATAATTTGTTTTATTTCTTCGAGTAAATTACATTTTAATATTTGATATTTCATAACTAGTGATGCCTTTCAAAATAATCACCTAAAGATAAGGGATACGAATTTGGTATTTTTTAAAACCCCAAGGGCCAAAAATCACACAAAAAATATTTTCATTAATTGTCATAGCCAGTATCTTTCGATACGGCTGTAATTTTTTCTAAAATTATTCTTTGATAAATTATTCTTTGAATCTTTGATAAGTTATTTTTGGTAATATTTCCTCTTATTTTTGGCTATTTAAGTTAAGTTTAGCGCTTCAAACAATTTATCAAAAGATTGATTTACCTCCCCTATATCTCTCTTTAAAAGAAAAAACTACAGCTACAAAAAAAATCGTTTAGAGCAGCCGCCTGAAAAATACCCTGCTAGCGAAAAAAACAGAATCATTCCCACCCTTTATGATGGAATTGTTTTTCAAATTCCGACCGAGACGATCGCTTTTGCACAAAAATGCCCTTGAGTGAAGGAATCTGTTTTCGCAACCTCACCCCACTGCAACATATAAAATAAAATTAAAATTAAAATAGTAAGGTAGTTCTTTTTAGCCTTGCTAGGACAACCAGTCTAGCTCGAAGATTGATTTAAAAAGCCCTCAACACGTCATGATCCAACGTGGTAGGATCATGACGTGTAAGGCCCATCACTCCAACTGTTTATTGGGCAGCTTTTTGTGCACCTCGACGTAATTAAAAATGTTTAGCAATCTTGTCTATTGAGTTCGATCCTCACTCGGTGCTCTCGGACTTAGGAAATCACCTTTTGTTCAGCAATGACCGGATCCTACAATAGGTTAAGAAAAGGATTGATTAATAAAATTGAAATTTAATTTTATTCTTATATATAAAAGTTTTATAATGAGTAAATATTTGGGGGTATGTTATGGGATATTTAAAAAAAAAAAAAAAAAAAGATTTAAATTTAAAAAAAAAAAAAATGTTCTCCAAGGAGTCTTGAACTAATAAAACAAATTTTGCAATTAAAATTTAATTTCTTTTAATTTCATGAAATTGGGAGTTAAAACTTTTAACATAAAAGCATCACCAGGATTTTCTAAAAGGAAAAATAGGAAATTTTTTTTTTTAATAATTTAATTCATTTTTGTGAGTAAGTCCTGAAAAATTAAGATAATTATAAATTATTTGGCTTTTGCAAGAATTTCAAATCAGTGATTTTTGGGGTTTTTTTACGGGGTCGGGGAGTGCAAAAATAAAAATACTAATTAATTTAATACCGTCAACCTCCGACACAAAAAAAAATAAGAAAACATGATTTTTAACCAAAATTTCGAACGTGTTATAAAGAATAAAACATATTTCAAAATACTTTGTTATTTCTTTTTTTAAAAAATAACAAACATTAAGGTTGGGGCATTAATCATGTTATGCCCCCCCCCCGCTTTTTTTTTTAGACGAGGTGGCGAATTAGTGGCGGTAAAAAATTTTAAATAATCATTTTACTTTTTTTTTTCTTCTGTTTTTCACGAATTTTCAAATCCAAAATGTGCTCAGAATATGAAGCTTGTTTGAAAAAAAATAATCATAATGGTTAATCCACGGCTTTAGCTTTTTTGGCAATATTTACCTCTTATTTTGGAGGTATCAACTTTAGCGCTCCAAACTGAAAAATTGATTTATCCCCACTTTTTTCTTTTTTTAATACAGCAACCTGCAACAGAAATATATCTTTTAACATTTTTTTTAATTAGTTTTGTCTTTCAAATGAAATTTTTATACCAAATGCTTGCTTATCTCCTTTACATCAAACGTATACTTCTTGAACGAGACTCATATTATGAAACCTCCTTTCATTATGAATGGTATAGATTTGTTTGTCGCTCTGAAATATCCGAACTGTTTCTTGGCATTTTTTTTTTTTTTAATCGTATCACCCCGAGCAAGGTGGTAACGCCACTGATGTGCAGGGGGCTACGTAATAGTGAAAAGATTGGAAAAGAGAAAGCCGGAAACCACATCCTAAGCAGGGAACAAGAGATGAGCCTCTTAACCTGTTCAATAGACATGGGTGGAGTGTGAACCGGGCGATAGATCTATGCATGAAACATCCTGAAAAATAAACATTCTTCCCATTTTCTATCTTCACCATCCTTCTATATGAATCTATTCCATTATTGACACATTGAATAAAACTGTATTTCTGAAATTATCACAGTACACTACCATATTGTGTAGTCTTTGGTGCGGATATAGTATGTGATCTACAATAATGTCTAAAGTTTCCAAAATGCAAGCTTAGTACTAAGGTGCATTCTTCTTTATCTCTCAAGTTCCGATTTCAGTTGAAGCCACTGCCTTTGAAGATTACTGCCTGCACACCATGATTACTAATAAAAATTTAATTTCAGAAACATTCAAAGAAACACGCAGAGGTCAGATTACTTGAAGGGCATGTGACAAGTTTAGATTCCAGTTAAAGTTGCCTTCTTGGAAGATTACCACCTGCCTTTGTGTAAAACTACACATTTTTACTCGTAACTCACTCTTCTAATCAGAATTGTACATTAATAACAAAATTTTGAATGTAGATCACAAGCCTGTCTAGATTTAAGCTGTGGATCACAATGGCGTGGAGATCACATACTGTATGAGAATCAAATTCTTTATAAATTGGTAAATGATACATATTGCATTGTATTAGTTTTTAGAATGTTGTAAATATGAAATTATTCTTGTAAGTAAACAATCTAATAAATATTGTTTAATATTTTATAAATTCTCAAGAACCAAAAAAATTCACTTACATCATATGATTCAGTGTTATCACAATTCTAACAATCGCTTTTTAAAACCATAATCATTGCCAAGGAGTGAAGGTAGTTAAAAGTGGTATCATGGGAAAAACCATTCTTTTGACATTCTATCTTAATGCAGGTACAAAGGTCCATGTTTGCCAAAAATTGTTTTAAGTTTTCATGAATTTCAACCAATAATAATGCTATTCAACCAGTGAATGCTCAATGTTTATAACAAACTTTTGAATATAGATCACAATCCCGTCTAGATTGGAGCTGTAGATCACAATGGTGTGTAGATTTGAGTTTTAGAACACAATCCCATCTAG
The DNA here is from genome assembly GCA_037127315.1 of Ascarosepion bandense. Taxonomy (NCBI): domain Eukaryota; kingdom Metazoa; phylum Mollusca; class Cephalopoda; order Sepiida; family Sepiidae; genus Ascarosepion; species Ascarosepion bandense. The sequence goes on from JBBBDQ010000496.1 coordinate 514,860, forward strand.
ATTTGAGTTGTAGATCACAATGGCGTGTAGATTTGAGTTGTAGATCACAAGCCCGTCTAGATTTGAGCTGTAGACCACAATCGTGCCTACATTTGAGCTGTAGGCCACAATCCCGTCTAGATTTGAGCTGTAGATCACAATGGCCTGTAGATCACATACTATACCAGCACCCAATTTTTTTTTCTAATTAGCAAAAAACATGTGAGCAATGAGAAGTTTTAGAGAAAAAGAAAACTAATAATAAACATCAGAAAGAGACAGCTAAGGTTTATGGGGCCTATAATGAGGAAGGAGGGCTTAGAAAATCTGATACTCATAGGACAGAGGGCAAGAGGGACAGAGGAAAGAAACACATAACATACTTAGTGAGCTTGAGTAAATGGATGGCGAAATAAGAATTAAGAGAAATAATAGAAAAACAAAGATTATTAGGAGCTACAAGGGTCAGGAAGTCGTGGAGAGCCATGATGACCTATGTTCTGAGTGGAAATGGCACAAAAAAAGACTAGAGATCTTTTTTTATGAGGCATGGTTGTTTTTATGAGTTAAGAAATTTAGCGTCGTAATTCAATAGTTGAATAGTTAATTATATAAAAAATTATAGATCCTAAAAAAGATACCTGTTCAGTTAATAACCTGGCACAGTCATGATGAATTACATCCACTAAGCAAATTTGATGGCATAACACATGAGTAACATCCACTACACAAATTTGATGGCTTACCATGAGTAATATCCGCTAGACAAATTTGATGGCATGAGTAACAGCCACTGAGCAAATTTGATGGCATACAACACGAGTAAAACCCACTACGCAGATTTAATGTCAATATACATGAGTAACATCCATTATTAAATTTGATGACATACCATGAGTAACATCCGCTAGACAAATTTGATGGCATAACACAGGAGTAAAAGCCACTGAGAAAATTTGATGGTATAACACGAGTAACAGCCATTATTAAATTTGAGGGCTTACCATGAGTAATACCCGCTAGACAAATTTGATGGCATGAGTAACAGCCACTGAGCAAATTTGATGGCATGCAACACGAGTAACAGCCACTGAGCAAATTTGATGGCATGCAACAGGAGTAACATCCATTATTAAATTTGATGACATACCATGAGTAACATCTGCCAGACAAATTTGACGGCATACAATTTTTTTTTATTTTATACCATAACCATTCAAGATATAAGCAGTCATCTGTTACTTTCTCCATGGTTTAAAATTCAGTTTTCCTTCTTTTAAACTGTTTGCCAGTGATGGCTCTATAGCCCAGTCTACCCTGAAGTTTAACCCTTAACTAGAAAACAGATTCATATCTTTTTCAAAAGCATTTGTGCAAAAGTAAACGCAGCAGATAAGCCTGGGATTTGAACTTGGCTTGATAAAATGTCTTTCCAAGACAATATCCATTGTGCTATCCAGCCATTCCTTATTACAGAAGCCATTTTATTCTTTCGTAGTCGACTTGTTTTTTTATTGTTCTTATGAGTATTACTTCATTTTTTTTAATAATTTCTTTTTCTCGCCATTTAACTATTCCAGGAAAATTATTCTCGCATGCTTGGACATGTTAATGAACTCAAGTCGAGAGTTGCAAAGATTTTACAAGGTAAGTCCGTATTTTGATTGTTTTTTTTTCTTTAGATTTAACTCGTAAGATTAACTGATTCTGCTGAATTTGAAAATACACGCACACACAAAGTCAGTTAAATACCATACGTGATACCCCAAAAGAGACATGACTGACTGGGCAGGTTATCCTGCATTAGGTTGCCATTGCTTTCTGTGGTAGACTGGTTACCAGCCAAGGCTATAGAACCCAATATGTCCTGCTATTTAAGCCATGGTTGTAGGAAGAAGAGACAGATTTTATTATTATATTAATATGTATTAATTAGTGGGGGATCAGTTTATTACTTCATAACAATAGAAAACCAATCCCCCACTTTATGACCAGTAGAATGTTTATTTATTTCTCTAACTATTATATTCAGTCAGTCAGTCAAGTGCCATACGTGATACACTCTTTGGGCAATCATGTCTTAAAAAGGACATGACTGACTGGGCAGAAGATTATCCTGTAATAGGTTGCCATTGCTTTCTACAGTAGACTAGCTGCTGACCAAGGCTATAGAACCCAATCTGTCCTATTATTTAACCCATAACTGGAGGGAAGAGATGGATTAATACCTTTGCGCAAGTATGAATAAAAACAAAAGAAAAACTTTTTTTTCATTTTAACAGATATATTTACCAAACTGAACAAAAATATCTTGAAATATTCAATAAAATTGCCATTGGCTTCAACCACAGCCTCACAATGACTTTGGAATCTCTTTCAACTCTTTTAGGTGGTCTTCTTGTTTAAGTTGGTGAAGGCTACCATAATCCTTGCCTTCAGTTTATCTTTGGTGTTACAAAAAGGTTTGTTGGTCACTTGCTCAACTACACCCCACACATAATAATCAAGGGGGTCGCAATCTGGGGAGTCAGGTAACCAGATCTAAGGGGTGGTGTGGTCACAGAAACTGTCTGACAGCCATCACTGGGTTCTCCTGCCTGTGTTGCATGGTGCAGAGTCCTGTTGCCATGCATAGGGTCTTCCAGCAGCCACCCTCTTGACTAAGGTCAGCACTACCTCCCCAAGGTGCTTGATGTGGACCTCCATGATGATTCTGAGGCCCTTGCCAACAAATTCAGTATTTCTTTTATTAGAATTATCAGAATGAGTTTTCTGAGTTGCCAGTTTTTGTTTTTTTAATCGTATCACCCTGAGCAAGGCAGTAACGCCACTGATGTGCAAGGGGCTACATAAGAGTAAAAAGATTAGTGGGGGCTACATAAGAGTAAAAAGATCAGATAGGAGGAGAGTGAAGAGAAAGACGAGCCAGTTAGAAAGGAGCAAGAGAAGGATGGAAATACAGGTGTGATGACAGTTGCAAAGGTGGAAAAAAAGAAAAGGATATACAGGGTGGTGTAGAAAGAACTAGGGTCAAGTGGTTAAGAGATGAGTATTGACATTGCATTTAAATTCCTGGAGGTTGTAGCCATCAGGAAAGCAAGAATATGGAAGCAAGTTCCACAAGCGGGAAGTGCGAGAAAAGAAGCTGCAGGAGTAGACCTGTCATCTGCATTTGGTTGGTCTAACTGTAAATAGGTGAGACCCAGTTGCCAGTCTGGTTGCACGAGTAAACACCTGTTGCAGGGGCACCAGTGACTTAAGTTTGTTGGAGCAGAAGCCATGAAAGTATTTATAGAACAGACAAAGGGAAGCTACATCTCAGCAGGGAAGTGGCTGGAGTCGAGCCGCTAAGTCGATACCTATCACATTACTTATTCTCCTTTGGAGCCTGTCAAGAACACTGAGATGAACAGCGGGGGCACCTGACCATATATGACAGCAGTATTCCATGCACGGCCATACCTTCATAATTACCATTAGACTTCTCCAACTCTTTATATCCTTTCCTTTCTCGCCACCTTTGCAACTGTCATCACATCTGTATTCCCATCACTCTTTTGCTCCTTTCTAACCGGTTCGTCTTTCTCTTCACTCTCTTCAATCTAATCTTTTTTCTCTTATGTAGCCCCCTAAATTTTTTACTCTTATGTAGCCCCCTGCACATCAATGGTGTTACCGCCTTGCTCGGGGTGATACGATTAAAAATAAAAAAAAATCCTCTGCACTGTTCTCAGACGTTCGTATTGGAGCTTCTGGTGTGAATGCCAGTGTTGCACACTTTCTTCTAATGAGTGCAGAGCCAGGGATCGAACCACAGACCGTTGGATTTCAGCTGGTTTCTTGCTACGCCTCTTCGTCTTCCTCCTCCACTTTCCTCCTTCCACCTTTTCACTGTTTCTCTCTGCTTCAGCTTCTCGCCAAGAAATTGACGCCACAAAAACTGCCGGGTGAATCGAATCGGTTGGTTTTATCTATGACACTCTACCCATAATCCATTTCCTCAGTCTATAAAAATTCCATTGGGGGGGGCTCCTCTCTTTTTTCCTTTAGAATGGGCTGAAGGTCGATTATTAAGACAGCGGTGAGTATTTTTTTTTTTTCTCTATATGATGGCGGTGCTTCTTTCTTTGGATCCGATTACTGCCCTGCAAGCCAGACACAAACGAACCCTCTTTTTTCCAGAGCCGCCGCTAGTCTCCCTTTCATGTTCACAGCCAGGCAATACGGCATGCTGTTTACCAATTTCTGGTACAGTGAATGGTGCTCTTTTTCTCAAAGATGGTTTCCTACTGACCCTACCATACCGTGCAGTCAACAAATAACAAATAAAACGTCTGCTTGAAATTAAAAATATAAAATGGCGGCAATTTATCCACCGCACCTGTATTGTAGCTACTTCTGAAATTTATCTTCTCCCTTGCAATGGGTTAAATATCAAAATAGACTGGATTCTATAGAAAGGAACAGGAAACAATAAAGAACAGCAATCTGCCGCAGGAAAATCTCCCAAGTCAGTCGTGAACCAAAAGAGACATGATCACCAAAGCATGTATCACATATGGCACTTAAGTGAATGAGCCATCAACTGTGACAATTACAACTACCAGCTTGATAATAGTGGCAAGACCATACTATGAAACTTAAGTAATGCCAATGAGCTTGTGAAAACTAGGATTTTAAACATTTAAAAAAATTTTTTTTTTCTTAAGGCAAAAAAACATAGGTCTATATCTAATTTTATCATGGCTCTATCCTCAATGTCAAACACTATTAAAAAAATAGAAAAGTACAATAATATAAAATTGTCTGTGCAAAGTGTGGCACAAATCTAATGGAATGGTAAATATATATGTTATATACTACCACTGGAAATCAACAAGAAACATGTATATATAAAAAATATAATTTTATACTTTTAATTCTTCACCAGTGACGTTTGTGTGCAGTAGTCGGAAAGAGTTAGTGCACATGTAGGGGTTGTCGGAAGCCGTTAGGGATCTCTGTTTTCTTCAGCAAGATTCTAGACTTTATAGTCTTAAAACTCTGACGCAACCCATATGGCCATGCCTCTTCACCCATGCACTCTTGCTTTTTTGGATTGTTGCTTTGTTGACTTCATCTACAGCCAGATGTATCTGTCAACCACATCTGCCAGTCTATTCAAACCAGTTGTCACTTTTGTTGACCTTATTTATGGCCAGATGTATCTGTCAATTACATCCACCATTCAAGATAATATCTAAACTTATTTATAAAAGGAACTTTGTGTGTCTGTGTCTGTGTATCTTTGTGTATGTGTGTCCATTACCTATAGACTCCGAAACGGCTGAACCAATTTTCTTGAAAATTTACCCAGTTGTACTATAAGCGTGTGCGAGTGTTCTTAGCTAGGCTTTGTGTCGAGGTACCCCCAATAAATATCGAAAATCAATAATCGAAAAAATTGGGTTATAGAAGGAGTGGTCTGATTTTAATTAAATTTGATACACTTATAGACAAAGACATAAGAAATGATATTCAGAAGTTTCAAGGTTGTAGCTCTTACAATAGTGCAGAAAATCGATAATATATATATGTAAAAGGCAAGATGTTTGTGTGTGTTTATTTGCCTGTATGTCCTTTATACAAATCCACAATTTTTATCCGATTCTCACCAAACTTCACACAAATATTCTTTAGGCTGAGCTCCAGGACCATGAATTGGTTTTAAAGCTTTCATTACACCCGAGCAACGCTGGACTATACTGCTAGTATTACATATAAGGCACTTTGAAAAATTTTCTCAAACTTTTTTTCTCAATGAACTAACAATATCTCAATGTATTCTTTTTTTTAATGCTTTTTACGACATTTCTGCTTCATCAACAAAACTTATCAAAGTAGAAAGTTTCCAAACTGCCACAGATATTCCATTTATATATACTTCATTTTTTTTATTTCCCCTCCAATCTAGGTGGTGGAGAAAAAGCCAGAGCAAGACATACATCCAGAGGCAAAATGCTCCCAAGGGACAGGATAAACACACTTTTAGATGTTGGGTAAGTAATTTTGATAAAGAACTCAAGAACTTTTGTTTTACCTTTTTTTTTATAATCATATCGCCCCAAGCAAAGCATTTTATTGCCACTGTTTTGCAGGGGGTTACATAGGAGGAAAGTTATGAGAAAGAGTGACAGGTTATAGGAGGTGTCAGGAAGTGGGTAAGAGAAGGATGAGAATACTGATGAGAGTGGAATGGACAGAGAAAGGAGCATGAGAGAGAGAGGATGCAGGTTAGTGAGATAGGAGATTGACTATTGACTTTACATTTAAATTCTTGGAGATTGTAGCTGTCGGGAAAGCAAGTAAATGGAAGTGTGAGAAAAAAAGCTGCTGGAGTAGAATTTGCATTTACATTTTATTGGTTTCACAGTAAAAAGGTGGGACCTATTTGCTAATCTTGTGACTCGAGTAAATTTATATATACGGGGCACCAGTGAGCTATAAGTTCATTGGAGCAGAAATCATGAAAGTATTTGTAGAAGTATTTGTATTTTCAATTATTTTTTTTTTTTATGTGCAACAAATACACAATCATAACTTTGCTGTCTTTCTGTGAGGTATGCATAATAAACAAATATGTTAGCCATTAATTTATAGAACCATCTTTTTAATTTTATTTCTTCCTAAAAGAAACATTTGAAAGATTTTTGTTCAAAGGTAAAAAGGGGGTTTTCTCCCTTGTTGCTCATATCACTAATAGCAGCAAGTTAACTTTTTCTTTTTTTATAACAGATAAAAATCTTTCATTTTCATTAGTTATAAGATAAAGAACAAATATAAAAAGTTTATCAGTCAAATATATTTCACTTTTATTAAAGCTTCAGCAATGAATAAGGTATGGAGAAATAGCGCGAATAAATTCTTGTATTTTTACTTTTTCGCTTTAATTTTAATTGCTTAATCACACGTCATAACAACTTGTGAAACAAACATTAGTATAATTATTCAGTCAGTTAATTGCCATATGTGATACACGCTTTGGGCAACCATGTCTCGAAAGAGACATGACTGACTGGGCAGAAGATTATCCCACAGTAGGTTGCCATTGCTTTCTGCGGTAGACTGGTTGCCGACCAAGGCTTTAGAACCCAATCTGTTATGTTATTTGACTCATAGCTAGAAAGGGAAGATATGTATTATATTATTATGTAGTAATAAGTGGGGGATCAGTTTATTACTTCATAACAATAGAAAACAGATCCCCCACTTTATGCCCAGTAGAAGCCTTAATCATATGTTCAACAATTATATTCAGTTAATCAGTTAAGTGCCATATGTGATACACGCTTGGGCGATCATGTCTCGAAAGAGACATGACTGACTGGGCAGAAGATTATCCCACAGTAGGTTGCCATTGCTTTCTACAATAGACTGGTTGCCAGCCAAGGCTATAGAACCCAATCTGTCCTGTTATTTAACTCATAACTGGAGGGAAGAGATGGATTAATACCTTTCCCAAGGGTATTTGTGCGTAAGTGAATGTGAGGAATTCAACTGGAATTCAAACTCGGCTCCCCAATTTGTTGTTCCAAGTCGATATCCACTGCACCACAGGGCACATCCTATAATTATTGGTGTTCTAAATTCAAAATCAATTTGTCTATTCAAAGTTTCAAGAAATTAACAAATTTTGAGCTTAACTGAAAAACCATAAATATTGCTTTATATATGTAAGTGTATCATAATTCAAGCTTGTCTGGTCCTGGGTATGACGGTAAACTGCATCTGGCAGCAAAGCATCTGATTGGGAGGTTGTGAGGAGCACAGAACCGCCTCTTAATTGCTGTTGTTACCAGGTCCACCCTGGCCCAGAGTGGTAGCATCTGTCAGGGTCTCGGCTATGGGCAAATAACTTTCACCTTCAAACTGGAGTCAAAACACTGAAAGTATAAAAATAGACTTTTATAGAAATATATACATAAAAATAACTTTTGTAGAAAAATATACATTTTTGAAGGGGTGGGGAATTACCAGCAATACATTTTTGAATCTAAAACTAGAAGACATCTTCAGTTTTCTAAAATAAAAAACATTTTATCAAAATCTGACTAAATCAACCTTCTCACTATAACCGAATGTTTTTTTTTTTCTGTTTTTTTTTTTTTCCTAAATCATTTCACCCCAAGCAAGGCATTAACACCACTGATGTGCAGGGGATTACATAAGAGAGTTGAAATATTAGGCAGGAGGAGAGTGAAGACAAAGACGAACAAGCTGCAGGGGGTGAAAGAGAAAGGGCAAGAGAAGGATGTGAACACAGGAGTGAAGACAGTTGCGAAGGTAGAGAGAAAGGAAAAGAATAAGATACACAGGGTGATGTAGAAAGAGCGAGAGTTAAGTGGATAAGGGATAGGAATTGACATTGCATTTTAATTCCTGGAGGTTATAGCCGTCAGGAAAGCAAGTATATGGAAGAGCGTTCCACAGGCGGGAAGCACGAGAAAAGAAGCTGCTGGAGTAGAATTGTCGCCTGCATTTGGTTGAGCTAACTGTAAAAGGGTGGGCTCTTATTGCCAGTCTGGTTGCTCGAGTAAATTCTTGTGGAGGGGGCACCAGTGACCCAAGTTTGTCAGAGCAGAAACCATCAAAATATTTATAGAAGAGACAGAGGGAAGTCACATCCCAACGATAAGAAAGTGGCTGAAGTTGAGCTGCCAAGTCAGGACCAATCATATTACAGATTTTCCTTTGGAGCCTGTCAAGAACACTGAGATGAACAGCAGGGGCGCCTGACCAGCTATGACAACAGTATTCCAATTATTAATTTTAAAAATGCCTTAAAACCCCCACCTTTTTTAGCATTAAATAACCCACAGAGGTTAATGTCATTAAACAAAACTCAAACTCAAGTTTGTCTATGTGGGATTCAAATGATAATGTGTATTTGTATGTCTAATGAACATTATGTTTGTTAGTTTTTTCCCCATGTTTATTTGGGAACTTTTTAAAAGTACATACTGTTTGTTTTAGATAAGCATATTAGATTCTTTAAGAATGGATTCACTAAAGATTGGTGATGTAATCTCTAAAAAAAAAATATATAAATTTATGGCTTCTTTTAGCTATTACCTGAATTCTCTAATAAGGTTCTCTGTGTAGGGCCAGAAAGTTTTTCCCGTCTGAAACAATCCGGCACATGTATAAATCTACTATCCGCCCGTGCATTGAATACTGCTGCTATATCTGGTCGAGTGGCCCTGCTATCCACCTATGTGTCCTTGACAGAATCCAACGGAGAATCTGTAATATGATTGATCCCGATTTGGCAGCTCAGATACAATCATTTTCTCACCAGCACAATGTGGCTTCCCTGTGTCTCTTTTACAAATACTTTCATGGTTTCTACTCCGATGAGCTTAGCTCACTGGTGCCCCCTAGATATGAATTTACTTGAGCCATAAGGTTAGCAACTAGGTCCCACCCTATTATTGTGAAACCAATAAAATGTAAACACAAATTCTACTCCATCAGCTTCTTTTCTCACACTTCCCGCCTGTGGAATTCCCTTCCATTTACTTGCTTTCCCGACAGCTCTAATCTCCAAGAATTTAAATGTAAAGTCAATAGTCAATCTCCTATCTCACTAACCTGCATCCTCTCTCTCTCATGCTCCTTTCTCTGTCTATTCCACTCTCATCAGTATTCTCATCCTTCTCTTACCCACTTCCTGACACCCCCTATAACCTGTCACTGTTTCTCATAACTTTCCTCCTATGTAACCCCCTGCAAAACAGTGGCAGTAAAATGCCTTGCTTGTGGCAATATAATTCTAAAAAAAAATTTTTAAATATCAAGAAATTGATGAAAAATTTTAAGGCTCAAAACAACAAAAATAAAAATGCTAGTTTAAATAATTCATGGAATTGATATGTAGAATAATTCTGTAAGTGGTAAATCAGATGTTATGTATATATTCGTATAGATTCGTGATTAAATCCAAATAAAAATCTGCAATGTTAATAGTCCTGACCTGGCATCTCAGTTTCAATCATTTTCCCACCGTCAAACTGTAACTTCCCTGTGACATTGCTATAAATATTTAATGGTAATTGTTCTGATAAGTTTTTCTCTTCAGTATCACAAATGTACAAATTAAACACAGTACTAGCCTGGCAGCTAGGTCTCATCATTTTACAGTTAAAATGGCTATATGTAAACCATAAGTAACAGGTTTTACTCTCATGATTCTCACTTTCAGCTTCTTGCTTCCCAGTCAACTTTGACCTTCAAATATTTAAATGCAATGTCAAGTATTATCCTCTGTCTTCTTAATTCCTGTCCTTTTATTGTTCTCACTCTTTAATGGTGTTTTTTTTTTTTCTTTTTTTTTTTTTTTAAATCTTTTTCTTTCACTCTGCATCTTGGTCCTGGGTATGACAGTAAACTGCATCTGGCAGCAATACCTCTGATTGAGTGGTTGTGAGAAGCATGGAACCACCTCTTAATTGCCATTGTTTCCAGGTCCACCCTGACCCAGAGTGGTAGCACCTGTTAAGGTCCCAGCTATGTGCAAATAGTCAACCCCCAAACTGGGGTTAAAACACAATGAAAGTATAAAAATAGACTTTTATTGAAAAATATATATTTTTGAAGGAAAAAATGACCAGCAATACATTTTTGAACACAAAATTTGAAGATATCTTCAGTTTTCTAAAATAATAAATGTTTATCAAAATCTGACTAAATCAACTTTTTCACAATAACTGAACATTAAAAACATACCTTAAAACCCCACCTTTTTGGCATTAAATAACCTACAGAGGTTGATATGCCGTTAAACAAAACTCAAACTCAAACTGCATCTTAGTGGCTTTATTTCCTGGCTTGGGGTTAAATGATTTAAAAAAAAAGATGCCATTCAATTTCTATGTGAACAATATCCTTAGCATTTTGGTTTATCAGAATATTTATCCACTAATCTTGGGTTTATTTTATTTCATTAAAGATCGAGAATAATAATGAAAATTTATCAAGATTTTTACTAATATTTTCTCTTTGTACAGTTCCCCTTTCCTCGAGCTTGGACAGTTGGCTGGCTATGAGTTGTATGGCAAAGAAGAAGTTCCTGCTGGTGGACTCATTGTTGGTATTGGCAGAGTCTCGGGGTAAGGTTTCCTTTATCAAATTTTCTACTTAATTGTTCATGAAAAGCGCGAGTTGTGCAACTGAAGTCAAACAATAGCCTCAGCTTCAGCCAGAAGATTTCCAAACGGTATTACAAAACAAAAACATGTATATGTGTGTGGACTGTTTAAAGGATAGAGGCTCAGAAATCAGAAAGGCCAGTTCAAATTCAAATCAAGTTTGTTACAGCCACTTTTGTGTAAATGCCCTTGGGAATGGGTAAACTGCAGGACAGACTGAGTCTTATAGCCTTGGGTGGAAACCAGTCTAGAAGGACAACACTGTATCCAGATCTTCCAAAAAGTTTGGTTTACTCTACCCAAGTCTTCACCCCTCTACTCAAATGATATGTGCGAGTAGTTTGGCTACTAAGTTTTAAGGACAGAGTTGCAGTAACTTCATAGATTGAAAACTGCAGGAGAGTCGTGTGAAATATATATATATATATATATATATATATATATATATATACTCTAGAAAAAATTTTAGATAATACGTATTTCACAGCACACCAGCTGCTCATTGGATTCAAATGATACATTTAGTAGTATTCAAAATTTTTCAAGATTTTGAATATTAACTGTTGTATCATTTGAGTCTGACAAGAAGCTGGTTTGCTGTAAAATACGTATTATCCATGAAATTGTAGAATATCTAAAAAAAAAAATATTTTCTAGATTATATTAATCCATTAAATAAATAAATTTAAGATTGAGTTCTCCTGAGTTCATCTCTATCAGAATTTACCTGACTTAAATACCAAATATTCTACATTGTTTTTATTTATATATATATCAGATTAAATAAATTGCTAACATTATATCTGCTTATTTTTATTAAAATCTGTTCATACTCATGGATAATCTTTCGCGTATTATAATTGAAAGATGTCAGAAATGAGCTGTAACGTTAACAGATGTTATTTTTGTTCATTTCTCAAGGTACCCAAGTACTTTCAACCTCTTTCTGAGATCATCTTCAGGGGTGTGAGTTATGGTAACAAAAAGTAACCACAAAACTGTGTTGCTAAAAATTACTGTAAATTTTTTTTTCTGCTTCAAATATAACAGTTGACAAATTGCTAGCATTCATTAGAATGTGAAAATTATCCAAAATGGAATTTTTTTTTATATGTTGTAATGTCATGGTCATGCACGTGTTAAAGCATGAAAAAACTGTTCTTTTTACAAACATTTTAGAATAGTACTACAGTGTTCAGCTGACATCATCAATTGATGATTAGAACTTTTCCAATTATGTGATCATCGTTTATTCATGATTTGAGTTGTGTCTAAATGAATGCTCGGCAACTCTCGGATTCATGATCTTAGTATTTATTAAAATTTATGGGCTTATGTCATTTCCTGGAATTTTTTTTTTTTTTTTTTTTTTTTAATCATCTCACCCCGAGCAAGGCGGAAACGCCACTGATGTGCAGGGGGCTACATAAATGTAAAAAGATTAATTAGAAAAGAGTGAAGAGTACAAACTAGTTAGAAAGGAACAATAGAAAGCTGAGAAAGCAGGTGCGATGACAGATACATAGGTGGAGAGAAAGGGAGGGTTATGGAATATTTGCTTGCAAATAAGCCTGGAAAAGAAGCCAAAGACAGTACTATGCCTGCATGGATTCTTCTAGAAAAGAAAAGAGGCAGAATATGGTAACAACTTGGTACAAAGAATGTACCATTCCATGGAATATCATACTGTTAAAAAATATGAAATTTGAGAAATTGACATTTGTTTAAGTTCTGTTTTCTTTCTTTATTTTTCTAAACTTATAGAATTAAAATACCATTTTTATAATTTTGTATAAAATTAAAGTGAAAATAAGCATAAAAACTAATATTTAAAAAAATTATTTTCCTTTTTTTTTCACTCTTTTGGCACACATGTTTGTGCAATCTTCACTTGCCATTTCAGGGTTAAAGAAAAAAATGAAAGTAAACGTAAATTCTTTCAAAAATTTGTTTAAGTTCCTATCTTCAAATTCCAGAAAATTTAATACTTCACAAAAAAATAAATATTTTTTCCAGCAACAACCAGGTTGATAAAACAAATGAAATTGTCAAGAAGTTTCATTGGAAATCACCTGACATCATCAATTGATGATTAGAACTTTTTATACTGTTAAATATCACACGGTTAAAAAATATGAAATTTAGGAAGTTAACATTTCTTTTAGTTCCCTTTCTTTCTTTATTTTAGAATCTAAAAGATCATCATTTTTATAGATTTTGTATGTCATCTTTATTATAATTCTGCTTGTTCCTTCCTTAGTTAGTTACTTAGTTCCTCTGTCCGTTACACCACACTCTCTACACTAGCTTTTCCTTCTCCTCTATCTTTTTACTTTCCTCAGCCTTTCTCTCACATTTGCCAAATGGAAGGGTAGTAAAGAGTGAGAGAGTAGGAGGAGAGAGCCTATAGCATTACCGTATCAGTAGCAGCTTAAGCTGATGGTTGTAGAGTAATTGCGTTTGTGTATATGTGTGTGTACTGTACAATATAGTAAAAATAGGTAAGTTTGTTGTCATATCCCGCGACCTAATAACAAAATTTCTGGCTTCTACACCCTTGGCCATTACTCAATTGGTCTTTTCTGTTTACAATGGACTCAGGAGCCATGATTTTTCAGTAATAAAAGGAAAAACATTTTCTCTTTCAAAATCTCTCACAAAATAGCGTACAGTATTTTGGTTATGGTCTGTGCATATGCCACTTAATATAATATAAGATTACAGTAAAGTAGCTTCTACGGACATTACTTTTATAGATATTTTAATAAAATTACACTGTATTATTATTATTTTATTATCCAATACCTTTATGTTTGAAGACGTTACTATCATTTGTAGTATGATAAAATAAAAATTTTTCCAGGAAATCATAATTATCCTTCCATGGAAATTCCACACATTCCGCTAGTTAGAATCAATGTAAATATATATCCATGTTCTTGAATAATTATGTATTTCATGTTTGGATTAATGTTTTTTTATTGTTTCTCATAACAGCATTGAATGTATGATTGCGGCTAATGATCCTACTGTTAAAGGTGGCTCCTATTATCCAATCACTGTGAAGAAACACTTACGAGCCCAAGAAATTGCCCAAGAAAATAAACTTCCATGCATTTATTTAGGTTGGTAAATTTTTTTTTGCTTTTTCTAGCCACTTATTTATTTCTTTTCTACTTTGATTCTAGAAGCATATTTGCCATTAATTAACCATATTTGGCAGCATACAAAAGGCCACAAGACTTGCCACTCTCTGGGTATTTACCTGAGACCTCCTCACTGAGGTGAGATGTGGCTCAAGGCTGAGTTTTACATGAAAATTCCGAGCACATACACTCAGGCAAAAATTTCAGGCTCCTGTCTACTTTTTCTCAGACGAAACTCTGCCCTTTGGCATAGTCTTGTCTAGGTTCCCCTCTCTTTCTCTCTCTCTCTGCCTTCAGCAAGGCTTCTGATTGGGAGGTTGTGAGGAACATGGGACCACCTCTTAATTGCTGGGGTCAAAACACTAGGAAAGTAGAAAAATAGACTTTTATAGAAAAATATATATTTTTGAAGGAAAAATATTACCAAAATACATTTTTGAAGAAAAAATTATTGCCATAACACATTTTTGAAAGGAAAAAAATATTCTCAGCAAAACATTTTTGAATACAAAACTAGAAGACATTTTTAGTTTTCTAAAATAAAAAAGGAATAAAAACAAAAAATTTTCATTAAAATCTGACTAAATCAACCTTTTCACTATGATCGAACATTAAAAAAAAATAGCTTTAAACCTCACCTTTTTGGCATTAAATAACCTACAGAGGTTGATATGCTGTTAAACAAAACTCAAACTCTCCCTTCAGCCCAACAAGTTAAGTCCAAGTGGAACTTTGTCAAGCACAGCTTAGATGTGGCACAAGGCTGAAAGTATGAAACACCCAGTAAGGATTGAACTCACTACTCAGTTGTAATTATTCTAGCGAGACAAGCTTGTTAACCATTATACCACCTCAAAGTTTTACTTCCTGCCAAATGATTTAGCACATACCACTGTTGCTGATGGTTAACACGTCTCTCCTCATCTTAGGATTTTCATCATTGCCCTTAATTTGATTTTTTTTTTTTTTTTTAAATTAAATTTCACTCCAAGCAAGGCAATAAAGCCACTAAGACACGAGGGGGTTACTGAGTGTTAAAGTCTATGAGAAAAAAAGAAAAACCTTATTAATGAGTAAAAACAATAAAAGAGCAGGAATTAAGATAGAAGATAATGATTAACACTGCATTTAAATTTTGAAAATCAAAGTTACTGGAAAGCAAAAAAAATAGAAGAGGGGTTCCACAAACGAGAAGTGTGAGAGATGAAACTGTTAGCATAGAACTTACTGTTGCACCTTGCCATTTCAACTTTAAATTGATGAGACCTAGTCACCAATCTAGTGCTGCATTTAAATTCATCGTTTAGGTACCAAAGAAAAAAGCTCATGAGAACAATTACCAGGAAAACATTTGTGTGAATGGCACAAGAAAGCTGTTATGGCAGAGAGACAGTAACTGGAGTTAGAATGCCAGGTTAGAATTGGTGACCCCGCAGGGTTTTTTTCTTTCTTTCTTTTTTCTTTCTTTCTTTCTTTCTTTCTTTCTTTTCTTTCTTTCTTTCTTTCTTTCTTTCTTTCTTTCTTTCTTTCTTTCTTTTTTTCTTTCTTTCTTTTTTTCTTTCTTTCTTTTTTTCTTTCTTTCTTTTTTTCTTTCTTTCTTTTTTTCTTTCTTTCTTTTTTTCTTTCTTTCTTTTTTTTCTTTCTTTCTTTTTTTTCTTTCTTTCTTTTTTTTCTTGCTTTCTTTTTTTTCTTGCTTTCTTTTTTTTCTTGCTTTCTTTTCTTTTTTTATCAGTAATTTATAAATACATAACAGAAACACCAAACAAGATATAACGGCAATATTCAATTCATGGACAACTGGCAAACTTATTCACATTGTTTGAACTGTTGTCTTTATCTTTCCTGCCATATTCATGACTTTTCAACCATTATGCACTTTGGCCTTCTTCAGATGATTGTAATTGTAATTTTGATCACTGGGGTAGATTGTTCTTGTGCCATGAGTCATGTCACTTCCGTACAATCTACTTATCCTGCTATTTACTCATGTGAATATAATGAATTCAACTGGAATCCTATGTGTTGCCATAAAGATCAACACTGCTGATGAAAAAGAGGGGCAATATAAACTTGCAAAACTGATGGGGGGGGGGGGGTCATGCAATAGGTCATCCACTTTCTTATCAAAGTACTCTGAAAATATTTTGAACAAGAATGAGGTAAAACCGTTGAGGGCAGGTGACAAAATCTGCTGATAGTGTTACAAGGGGCAAAAATAATGAATATGAAACACAAACATTTTTGGCATTTTTTTTTTTTTTTTTTTTTTTTTTATAATCATATTACCTGAAGCAAGGCATTTTACTGCCACTGTTTTGCAAGGGGTTACATAAAAGGAAAGTTATGAGAAAAAGTGACAGGTGGTGTCAGGAAAGCGGTAAGAGAAGGATAATTTGTGGCCATAAAGTGAGGGATCAGTTTATATATTGATTTCAATGTAGAATTGATCCCCTTTTAGACATACAGTATAATATTATCTATCTATCTTTTTTTTATTATCATATCACCCCAAGCAAGTCATTTTACTTTTACTGTTGAGCAGGGGGTTATATAGAAGGAAAGTTATGAGAAAGAGTGACAGGGCATGTCAGGAAGTGGGTAAGAGAAGGATGATTGTGGCCATAAAGTGAGGGATCAGTTTATATATTGATTGTAATGTAGAATTGATCCCCCTTTAGACATACATTATATTATCTATCTATCTATCTTTTTTTTATTATCATATCACCCCAAGCAAGTCATTTTACTTTTACTGTTGAGCAGGGGGTTATATAGAAGGAAAGTTATGAGAAAGAGTGACAGATTACAGTGGGTGTCATGAAGAGGGTAGGAGAAGGTTGAGAATACTGATGAGTGTGGAGTGGACAAAGAAAGGAGCATGAGAGAGAGGCTTCAAGTTAGTGAGTTAGGAGATGACTATTGACTTTACATTTGAATTCTTGAAGATTGCTTGTTTTAACAAAATGAATTACATGTGTAGACAATTGCAACAAACGGAAAAAACATTACAGTAAGTTACAATAAGCCTGTAGAGGCACGGTGGAGTAATGAATAGCAGCTCAGACTGAGGAATCAGAGAGCCGAGTTCAAATTCCAGTCGAATTCATTATATTCACTTATGTTCTAATACTCTTGGGAAAGGTATGAATTCATCTCTTCTCCCTCCAGCTATGGGTAAATAGCAGGATAGACTGGGTTCTGTAGCCTTGGTTGGCAACCGGTCTAGGAGAAAGAATCTCTGAATTCAAAGCCAGCCTGAAGAGTGTTGGGTGCCATCAAGACATCTTGCCCAAGATGTACCATTTTTACTGAAGCCTCTTAATATTCACTTATGTGCTAATACTCTTGGGAAAGGTGTGAATCCATCTCTTCTCCCTCAGCTATTGGTAAATAGCAGAATAAACTTGGTTCTATAGCCTTGGTTGGCAACCGGACAAGGTGAAAGAAGCTCTGAATTCAAAGCCAACCCGAAGAGTGTTGGGTTCCATCATGGCATCTTGCCCAAGATGTACCATTTTTACTGCAGCCCCAGTACTTGTGGTACCTCTACAACTCTGAGTCATGGGATGTATGTGTGTATATTTAGACGCATAAACAACCAACCTTTTTCAGCTTCCTATTGTTTTTATGACTATGTCTATGACTAATGTTTTTGAACATTGGAGTAGATAGACTAAACATTGGAGTAGATAGACTAAACTATCGCCCGGTTCACACTTCACCCACATCTATTGAACAGGTGAAGAGGCTCATCCCTTGTTTCCTGTTTAGGATGCCGTTTCCGGCTTTCTCTTTTCCAATCTTTTCACTCTTATGTAGCCCCCTGCACATCAGTGGCATTACCTTGCTCGGGGTGATATGATTAAAAAAAAAATAAAAATAAAAAAATATCCAACATTGCATCAGCCTTTGGCTTGTAAGGAAATGCAAGATATTGTATGATCCAAGACAAAAATTTACCATGAAAGATTCCCAAATTAGTGCAACAACGTAGCTTCCCTGTGCTTTTTCTATAAATATTTTCATAGTGATTGCTCTGATGAGCTTTGGTACCTAGATTTGATTTGGTACCTAGATTTGATTTGGTACCTAGATTTGATTAGTTTAACAGCAGTATTAGATTTGCATTTAAGTCTCATTGTTTTATAGTTGAAATGATCTGTGCTGGCAGTTTCTTTTTTTTTTTTTTTTAATCATATCACCCCAAGCAAGGCGATAATGCCACTGATACACAGGGGGCTACGTAAGAGTAAAAAGATTGGAAAAGAGAAAGCCGGAAATCCCATCCTAAACAGGAAACAAGGGATGAGCCTCTTCACCTGTTCAATAGATGTGGGTGGAGTGACCTGTTCAATCTTGCACATCTCACTTGTAGAACTCTCTTCCTGGCTTCTTGCTTTCCAGCTAACTTTGATCTTCAAAAATTTAAATACTGTGTCAGTGGTTATATTTTGTCTTATTAATTTCTGTTCTTTTATTGTTTTCACTCCTTAGTAACGTTTTTCTTTTTCTCATATTCTTTCCCACTCAATAACCCCTTGGTTTTATTCCCTTGATTTTTTTTTTTTTTAATCATATCACCCCGAGCAAGGTGGTAACGCCACTGATGTGCAGGGGGCTACATAAGAGTGAAAAGATTAAAAGAAAAGAAAGCCTGAAACCACATCCTAAACAGGAAACAAGGGATGAGCCTCTTCACCTGTTCAATAGACGTGGGTGGAGTGTGAACCGGGCGATAGACTAAACTATCTACTCCAATTGAAAAAAAAGAAAAAGAAAAGAGTGAAAGATTGGAAAAGAGAAAGCCGGAAACCACATCCTAAACAGGAAACAAGGGATGAGCCTCTTCACCTGTTCAATAGACGTGGGTGGAGTGTGAACCGGCCGATAGACTAAACTATCTACTCCAATTGAAAAAAAAGAAAAAGAAAAGAGTGAAAGATTGGAAAAGAGAAAGCCGGAAACCACATCCTAAACAGGAAACAAGGGATGAGCCTCTTCACCTGTTC
Organism: Ascarosepion bandense; assembly: GCA_037127315.1. Taxonomy (NCBI): domain Eukaryota; kingdom Metazoa; phylum Mollusca; class Cephalopoda; order Sepiida; family Sepiidae; genus Ascarosepion; species Ascarosepion bandense. The sequence goes on from JBBBDQ010000496.1 coordinate 534,180, forward strand.
AATAGACGTGGGTGGAGTGTGAACCGGGCTATAGTTTAGTCTATCTACTCCAATTGAAAAAAAAAAATGAAAAGAGTGAAAAGATTAGAAAAGAGAAAACTGGAAACCACATCCTAAACAGGGAACGAAGGATGAGCCTCTTCACCTGTTCAATAGACATGGGTGGAATGTGAACCGGATTGGAGTGAAATGATAAAATAAAATTTAAAAAAAGTTGGGGAGCTTAGACTAAAATCCAAGATTCTATTTGAATGGTTTCTTCAATTTATTTATTTTCTCTTTAGTTGATTCTGGTGGGGCCAACCTGCCACGTCAAGCTGAGGTCTTTCCCGACAGAGACCATTTTGGACGTATCTTCTTCAACCAAGCTAATATGTCTTCTCGCGGTATTCCACAGGTCAGTGTTCATTCTTTTACAGTATTTTTAAGAAACTTGTACCTAGTCAGGCACAAGGTCACAATAATGAGACATTCAGGATTAAACTCACAGCACAAGCAAAATGGTGCACAAGACTAACTTGCTATCCAACATGTTACAGTTGGTACCCACTGCTTTCTCATTCTGGCACAAGGCCATGGTAGTGGAACATCCAGTTAAGATCAGAATCACTGTTTTCTTTTAAAAGGGTAGTAGATCAGGGACTGAGTGAGAGAAACAGTATCAAGACGAACATTGCTTAGAGTGACATGAAAAATACTGGAGAATACATTTATATCATGCATATAATAGTTACAATGCAATGGATATCGGCTCAGCACAAGAAATGAGAGCCTAGTCTGTCATGTCGCTTTTGAGACATGATTGCCCAAGTATGTATCACGTATAGCATTTAACTGACTGATCTGGATAAAAGGATTGAATAGCAGGACAGATTGGATTCTCTAGCCTTGGTTGGCAACCAGTCTACCACAGAAAGAAATGGCAACATACTGTTGGGAAAATCTTCTACCTAGGCAGTCATTTCTCTTTTGAGACATGATCATCCAAGCATGTATCACATATTGCACTAATAATACTATTAGTAACACTTGCCTTAATTTCTGACCTCTGTCAATAATTTCTTCAGGAATTACAAAGGATTTCTAGAGAACAATCATTAATAATACAATTGCATCATAAATATACTAAATCTATTCTGTTAGTAATATATTTAGTCATTTCACCTCCAGCAATGTATTTAAGCTACTCGGCTAGAGAATGTTAGAGTTTATAAGAAAAACTACTATTAAGGCAAGTACAACCACAAATTTCGGATTCCTATGGTTTAAGACGATATTTTTTTTATCTTTAAAAATCTTTCTCAAAGATTTTATTTTAGTTTTAATTTCAAGCTGATAGATTAAATTTAATATTTACAATAAGCAAAGTATTTTGCTGTATTTTCAAAACTAATTTAAATTGATTGAAAGCAGTTTTCATTTGAAATTGTTGATTTTAGCATTGTTTTTTGCCACCTGTCATCAGAATGTAATTTTTTTTATTAGAAAAATCTTCCAAAAATAAAGTATACTTTGCCTAAACTTTATTTGAGAAATATTAGCTGATATTAAAGTATAATTAATCTAATTTGAAACATACATTATTTACTTTGTTTAAAATATCACAGAAATCCATTTTTTAACATCGCAGTAACTGTGTTGAAAGCTTGATGACAGATGGATATTTATCTAATGTGTTTATACGAGGACTTTATCCATAAAAAAATAATTGAAGAATATAACATGAGCATCTTTTATATATAATTTTTAAATGTGCCATAATCTTAAAAAAATTATAAAAAAAATATTCTCCATAATGTTTTATTGAATTTTAGGTATTTTGGCTTTAAATTTACTAAAGTTATCACTTTTATTTTCTGATAATGTTATGTGTGAACTACCATATTTGCAAAAATGTCACGTTTATACACATAAAAAAAATTTCTTTTTAAAATATTGGTGTTTGATTTGTACTGAGCTTTTCCATTTATGATTAGTAAGTCTAGTTTTTACTTAATGATATCATCTAAAAGGTTGAAATTGATACAGAATTTTAAGATTTAAAACTTAAATTATTCTAATTAAATTTGTTTTAAAATGAGAACAATTTATGTAAAAATCCATTATTCATCAAAAAGAATTTTTTCATAAGATAATAGTGTCCTTATTTATATTAAAAGCATTTCTAATTGAATAATGTCTTGCATTTTTGATTTTACAATTCAGAGCATATTTTCAATAAATGGTGTTTCTGTTTTAGAAAAAAAAATTGATTTAAATTCTCGAAGGAGTTCTACATTTAATTAATGTGAATATTAAGGAGTAAAAATGTTATTTTTTGAAATTTCATAAAATTAATAAATGGTAGTGGGGGTAACTGATGTAAAAAAAGAAAAAGAAAAAATGAAAAAAATTATTTTATTAATTTGTGAACAAGTTCTGAAGGTTTCATTAAAATCCAACAATTATTTAATTTTTGCAAGAATTTCCAAATCAATCTGTTTCTTACTGCAAGAAAGAAAATTTCCTATACTAATCTTTGGACACAAGTCTCCCCTTCCTAAATGATGCAAAAAGAAAAAAAAAGATTTTTAACCAAACTTTGAATGCATTAGAAAGAATTTAAAAAATTTAATAAAATAATAAAAAAAAAAAGGGCTTTTTGGCTTTGTTCCCTGAAGGCCTTTACCCCTTCAAATCTTGCAAAAATATTCCGATATCCGTGCAAATGTATATGCTGAACTCAAATTGGTAATTGTTTATTGAAGATACATACCTATTTTTCATGATATCGAGAAGAAAAATATGGAACTTCTTGTCACTGTTTATCTCACCCCGTAACCACGGTTCCAAAATGTTATTCACTGCTGACTGAATTCACACGTAGTTTTACGAATTTTCATCCTTTTTTTTATCCCTACACACAAAATGAGTTCCAAAACCGAACAATTTGCAGAGTAATTGCTCAAATGGAAAAAATCAACCGAAAAAAAAAAACCTATGCCTCAATTCAATCAGCAGTGAATCAGAGATGACAATGGTAGTAAGGGGTGACATATAGTCCGATGTATTTATGGTCAATACCATGAAAGAAAGGGAGGTTTCTTCAATAAACAATTATCGATTTCAGTTCAGCATGTACATTTGCACGGAATTAAGGATGTTTCAGAAAGTTTTCAAGGGGTAAAGGCCTTCGGAGAACAAAAGAAAAATTTACCGACTAAAAAGTGTTAACACCTTTTCTTTTTAAATTCTAGAATCTCTTGAGACATACAGAAATTATTTTTTATACTTAAAATCCAGAAATTTAATTGCTAAAAATTATCTTTTTATATATTTACAGATAGCGGTTGTGCTCGGTAGCTGTACAGCTGGTGGGGCTTATGTCCCTGCTATGGCTGATGAAAGTGTCATTGTCCGTAAACAGGGCACCATTTTCCTTGCAGGTCCCCCCCTGGTGAGTACAAATATTTCAGTTAATACTTGTGCAAACATTATAGTATATTCTTTATCTAACCCAGTGCTTCCTAAATAATTTGCTCGCATATCACCAGATTTTATGCGATAAAAAGTATATTTACAGTATTTACATTATTCGAACTATTGTTGTCATTTGTACGATATTTCGGCTGTTGTACACTCTGGCCTTCTTCAGGTGCTAGGAATTTCAAACTGAACCTTTTATTACAATCACTGGGGTATATCATTCTTATTCCTTGTCTAGAACCTCTTCTGGTAGTCATAAGTTATCTCCCTCTCACCTTGTAAGTTACTTGTTCACCACTACTGTAGCCTGGTATTGAACTCAAAACAAAAAGTAATTTTAAATATCAAAAAACAGAGAGAAGATTAAAGGGTGATAACTGTGGATTCAAAGTCAGAAAATTATCATTGATAACTCTCTTCTCCAATTTGCAAACCCTAGTTACTATATTCTTCATACTTGATATAATGCAAAAATATCACGATATAAAATCAGTCATTAGTTATTTGTAATTATTTATACTGGGGCTCATGCATGAAATTGTAAGTAAATCCATAATAATATTTTAAATTTTGAAATCATGTTCAATAATTTCTTTAAACTGTTTTTAAATCTTTGCTTACTTTTTAATCTGTCTGCTGGACATATGAGGTGTGCCACAGCATTTGGGAACCACTTTTTCTTCTCTGGGAATGTGAGTACTTATATATATATATATATATATATATATATATATATATATATATACACAGTACTGCACAAAAGTATTAGAACAAGAACTATTTTATCTTTTATGAGGCATATTGACAGAAAATAATTTAATAAAAGTAATTTTATTTCATTTACTCAACAAACACTTTAACAAGAAAAAAATTCTTGTTACAAAATAAATTTAGTATAATAGCCTTTTGCTTTGATCACAGCCTTCATTCTGTCAGGCATTGACATCACAAGCTTCTTCAATGTATCCAATGGTATCTCCTGCCAAGCAGCTTGTATTTGTTCCCAAAGTGTGTCTTGTGAAGTAACATTAGATTTATCAATTTTTTTATCCCAAACATCCCATAGATGTTCAATAGGATTGACATCAGGGCTTTGTGGAGGCCAATTCAAATTCCGAAGCCTTCCTTTCTCTTCCTTTTTAGTTAAATAATCAATATTTATTAGCAATTTACTTGGCTTTTCAGCCTGTATTTGAATTTCAGTGAGGTTTTTAGGAAAATCACTCCTGTTTTAATACTTCTGCAAACTACTGGTAGTGTGCAAAAATGTGAGAACAGGGGTGATTTTAAACTTTATTTTGATGCCTCATAAAAGATAAAATAGTTCTTGTCCTAATACCTTTTGCACAGTACTGTGTATATATATATATATATATATATATCCGCATACAGATCTTTCACTGCATCATCAGTACAGACAGACATCCAATTGCTTCTAGTGAGGATTAAAACCTGACCGAATTGACATCAGTCGGCAATTCTACCTGTAAGCTATGGGTGCTCAGTAGAGGAAGGAGGACTTTAACATGTTATATAAAGTGTAAACACAGGCCAGTAGCCCAGAGTGTTCAAATTCATTACTGAATGAACTATGCATAGACGCGTTAGTAGCAACTGTTTTTCCAAAGTCTACCATAGTGTATATATATATATATATATATATATATATATATATATATATTCTTGTTATGGTAATATTTTTTTATTTACAATGTAAATTTATGTCAGACCCTAAAATATAATTTTTTTTTTCCTCCTTCCAGGATTTTAGTATCTTATTTAAACTTTTAGGTTTCAATACTAACCAAACTGAATTATACATTTAATAAATAAAAATATTCGCTCATCTGATTTACTCATCTAAAACAACCTTAACACAAGGAACACTAATACCTAATTCAAATCAGGAAACATTTTATTCATAATATGCACCTGATGATTGCATAATGCATGAAACTTCTAGTTGTGTCTAAAATCTAGGATAATATGTGCATTTATTTTATATATATATATGAGTGAATACAGAACGAAGAAAGAATTCTTACAACGTCCAAAACATTAATTTAAACAGTGCTCGATATATAATATATAGAGCTGTGAATATTTATTATAAATTATATTTTAGAACATGTACATAATTTTTCTATGTATATCCACTGAAAAATTATCCATAGAAAAATTATTACATGTTCTAAAATATAATTTATAATATATATATATATATATATATATATTATTATTATTATATATATATGAAGCAATAAAAATAAAAGCCTTGAATAGTGAAGACATCACAATAATGCCTTCACGAAACTTCAGTCAGCATGACTGAAGCAACACTACTCAGTTAGATGACAAATTTCTCCACATTAATTCTATCTCTTATCTTGAATTCAAGCACTTTATGACAAAAAGACTTGCTTGCCTAAAATGCCTTTTCTACCAGTAAGCTACTGAAAGAACAGCAATTTTGCCTGTAAGCAACATTACACTTTAACACACACACACATATATATATATATATACTTTGGTGATGGGTTCCTCACACCAAAACAAGGAGAAGAGTTCACATAAACATATGGCTGAAAATCCTTTGTTTTTGAGTTATAAAATTTACAGTAGATGTCACTGTGTTGCGATGTAGACTCTGTTACATTTGTCATTTGTTTACATTTGTAGCTAGTCTGTTTGCAATGGGTCCTGGGTATGATGGTAAACTGCATCTGGCAGCAAGACCTCTGACTGGGAGGTTGTGAGGAGCATGGAACCATTTCTTAATTGCTGTTGTTTCCAGGTTCACCTTGATCCGGAGTGGCAGCACCTGTTATGGTCCCAGCTATGGACAAATAGTTAACCCCCAAACTGGGGTCAAAACACTATGAAAGTATAAAAATAGACTTTTATAGAAAGAAAACTATTAACAAGAATACATTTTTGAAGAAAAAAATATTACGAATAATACATTTTTTAATACATAACTAGAAGAAATCTTCAGTTTTCTAAAATAAATTTAAAATTTTTTAAATTAAAATTTTTTTTTTCATCAAAATCTGTCTAAATCAACCTTCTCACTATAACCGAACATTAAAAAAAAATACCTTAAAACCCCACCTTTTTGGCATTAAACAACCACAGATGTTGATATACTCGAACTTTGTTTGTAATGCTTAATATGTAAAGTAATGGGTTATCTGAGAAGTGTTCTGTTTAATAATGACAGGATATTCATAGCATGGGTAAGCAGATATGAGTTTTACATATGGCTGCATGAACGGACATGACTGTATTAGATTGTGTTTCCAAAATGAAGGCAGCCAAATCATCCAACTTTTGCTGCTGTTTATTGTCATGTTGCCCAGACAGGATCTGTGGCATGACAAAATATGGATTAAGGAAGCCTGAGATCTGCTCGTATACTTGAGCTTGAAACTACCCTTCCCTTTCCCAAACTTACTGACCAAATGACCCATCCCCATCCCATAAAAATAGTCAATTCTCAGTCTTATCCACTTTGTTTTTTTTTTTTTATTTTTTTTTTTATACAGGTAACATTTTAAAGCCACAATGCATTATTTTTTTATACAGATAACATTTTAAAGCCACAATGCATTATTTTTTTATACAGGTAACATTTTAAAGCCACAATGCATTATTTTTTTATACAGGTAACATTTTAAAGCCACAATGCATTATTTTTTTATACAGGTAACATTTTAAAGCCACAATGCATTATTTTTTTATACAGGTAACATTTTAAAGCCACAATGCATTATTTTTTTATACAGGTAACATTTTAAAGCCACAATGCATTATTTTTTTGTTACAGGTAAAAGCAGCCACAGGTGAAGAAGTATCAGCAGAAAATCTTGGAGGGGCAGATTTGCATTGTGGGTAAGTTTAAATTGCTGATACTGTAATATTTGCCTTATTGTGCTAAAGTAATTAGTCAGAAGAATATATCCTGGGTATGATGATAAACTGCATCTGGCAGCAAGGCCTCTGATTGGGAGTTTGGTGGTTTTGAGGAGTGTGGAACCACCTTTTAATTGCTGTTATTTCCAGGTTCACCCCTGATCCAGGGTGATAGCACCTGTTAGGGTCCTAGCTATGGGCAAATCATGAAATCACAAATAAAAATGAATGCATGTAGAGAAGGGAGGCAGACCTCTAACCTTGGTAGGTAATCTCCTTAGAGATGATGTCTTGATAAACACTGAGTTACCAACCTCTTTAACTTGTTAGTAAGGGCATATAGCATACTTATTATAGTTCATTTACATATTAATCCTAACTGCATTAACAGGGCTGAAGTCATTGATGAAGGTCTCATAAAACATGGACCCAGCTTACCAAAGATGATTTAAGGAAGTTGAGATTATAGCAAGGCCTTACACAAAATCGGGCAGCCTGAAAAAGCATGGAAACAGATGTTAAACAGTGATGCTGATGATGTTCATCTTTTCACTTCCCTGTTTCTTTTATCACACTTCCCGCCTGTGGAACTCTCTTGCAATTACTTGCTTCCCTGATAGCTACAATGTCCCAAAAATTTAAATGCTTTGTCAGTTGCTATCTCTTATCTTTTTGAATCCTATCATCGTTTTTCCTTTCCTCAATACCCCCTGTCCTCAGTCTTTTCTCTCACTGTAACCCCCTGCAAAATAGTGGCGGCCCCGCCTTGCCTGGGGTAAAATGATTAAAAAAAAAAATATCACATATATATATATATATATATATATATATATATATATATATATTGTTGAAGACAACTGACAAGGAACTGCAATTAAGCTTTTTATTAAATTTTTCTTGCTTGTTTAAAAGTATTTTATTTTCTGGACAGTACATGTGTAAAAAAACTCTCCAAATGATCTAGGCATCTAAGCAAATTTAACTAATCTCATAGCTATTATCAAAAAACTTTTTTAATAACAAATATATATATAGTATTTAATTGTGATAGCACCAAGGTTGTTGTTCTTCAGTGGTTTTACTCATGAAATGTATTTTGGCAAGTCAGTTTTATCAGTACAGTTAAACATCCAATTGCTTCTAGCCAGGACTGAATTGAATTGACATCAGTCAATTCTTCTCTGAGCTATGGGCACTCAGTTAAGGAAGGCAGACTTTAGCATGTTTATATACATTGTAAACACACGCCAGTAGCCGAAACACTTCAAATAAAAAATCTATATGATTTTTATGAAGTACTAACCTTCAAATGGCATGTAACAAAATTTGGGCCCAATTGGATTATTAGTTTACAAATTAGTTATTTAAGTGAAGCTGCTGTTGCAAATTTTCAAAACAGTGGAAAAATCTGAATTTCATATGTTGATAAAGCATTGCTTTCTGATGGGAAAAATACTGTTCAAGCAAAGCAATGGCTTCATAAGTGTAATTTGGCCTCTGTTCCATTGGAAATAATGATTAAGGGATGGTATGATGACTTTAAACACGGTCATACAGAGACAAGTGATTTTGAACACTCAGGTCGTCCAAAATCAGCAGTTGTCCCAGAAAATACTAAAAACTCCACAAACTCGTTTTGACTGATCATAAATTGAAGTTGCCTGAGATAGCAGAGAATCTAAACATATCAGAAGGCCATGTATTCACCATTTTGCATGAACATTTGTCAATGAGAAAGCTGTGTTCAAAGTGGGTGCTGCATTTGCTCATCGTCAAAAAAACAACAACACGGTGATTCAAAGTGCTGTTCGCATCTGTTTCAACACAACAAGGAGTTTTTGCATAAACATGTGACAATGCATAAAACCTGGATCCACCACTTCACTCCGGAGTCAAATCTGCAGTCAGCTGAATTGACAGCAGCAGGTGAAAGCCATCCAAAGCGACCAAAAATACAAACATCAACAGGCAAGGTTTTGACCTCTGTATTTTGGGATGCACAAGGTATTTTGTTCATTGATTACCTTGAGAAAGGAAGAACCATCAATAGCAAATATTATATAGCATTATTGGTACATTTGAAGAAAGAAATCACCAAAAAATGGCCACAAAGGAAGAAGCAAAAAATGATCTTTCACCAAGACAACGCACTGTGTTACAAGTTGATCGCAGCAATGACAAAACTGCATGAATTGCATTTCGAATTGCTTCTGCATGCACCCTATTCTTCAGATCTAGCCCCCAGAGACTATTGGCTGTTTGCAGACCTCAAAAGAATGCTCCAGGGAAAGAGATTTGGCTCTGTTGAAGAAGTGATATCAGAAACTGAGGCATATTTTGAGGCCAAAGACAAATCATTCTACAAAAAGGTATTGTTAGAGAACTGTTGGAATCGGTCTCCTTCTAGGGTGATACACTATGTTGATGAATAAAGTCAAATTTTGCCTAAAAGTTGTTTTATTAGTTAGGCCCTGCATTTATTGTGTGATGTTATATATAGGAATGTAAATGTTTTTATTTTCCAAACATGGTCAGCATGTTGTGGCCGTGTTCATAGTTTATTTTTTTTAATATTTTTATGACATTCTGACATATGGGGAAAAGGGTGCTTTGAGCAAAATAGGTTGGAACAACTGTGAGAGAATTAAAACATATTTTATTTCTGTTTTTATCACAATTGATTTTTAAAATAACTTTTTAAAAACCTTTTCTTTTTCCCTACCCAGCAAATCAGGAGTAACCGATCACTATGCCCATGACGATGAGCATGCTCTTTCAATTGCACGGAGGATTATCAGCAACTTGAACTATGAGAAAAAACCAAATGTAAGTTAAAAAAAAAAAAATTTCTTCTGTCATGGTGCAGTAAATATCATCTTGGAATGAGAAATCGGAGAGCCGAGTTCAAATTCCAGTCAAATTCGTTGCATTCACTTATGAGCAAATACCTTTAAAAAAGGTATTAATCTATCTCTTCTCTCCAGCTTTAGGTTAAATAACAGGACAGTGTGGCTTCTGTAGCCTTGGTTGGCAGCCACTCTACCACAGAAAGTAATAGCAACCTACTGCGGGAAAATCTGCCCAGTCAGTCATGTCTCTTTTGAGACATGATTGCTCAAGTGTGTATCACGTATGGCACTTAACTAACTAACTGATCTTTAAGGTCTTGCCATAGTGTCACTGACGACCCCCCACTTAATTGAAGACCTATCTTGCATTTTGTCGTTTCACAGGGAGCCATGCATTTTAGTTTCTGGTATTTGCATGTATATGAATGCAACAAATTCACCTGGAACTCAAACTGTTCTTCATTTTCTCATTCCAAGTTGATATCTATTGCATCACAATGCATGGTCACATTGTAGTGCAGTGGATATTGACTCAGAATAAATATCACCATGCCAATAAGTCCAGGATTCAGTGTATTCAATCTAAAATATTTGAATTGATCTGAAGCTAATGCCTCCAATTTTGGGCTAACCAACAATTCAACATTGATCTTTTGACCACCCAATTTTTTTTCAACGTTGATTCACTCCTCTGTCAATGTTCTGCCTTTTGATGTAAGAGGATAAGAAGATCACTGATGCAGACTGAAGTAAAGACAATTTTTGTCGCCTCCCACCCTGCAAGTCGTCCAAATGCCTAACTCCCACAGCTGATCAGCGAGATGATTACTTCAATTCAAACTCTGCCCTATCCCACGTTTTTTTTTTTTTTTTTTTAGAACAATGAAGGATAGCTACAATCTCCCAAAATTTAAATGCAACATCAGTTGCCATCTTTATCCCCTTGAATCCCATCCATCTCTTATCATTTGTCCAACACCCCCTGTACCTAATGTTTTCTCTTATTGTAACCCCCTGTGCACCAGTGGCAGTCCCTCCTTGTTTGGGGTGAAATGATTAAGAAAAAATAAAAAAATTGGCATATTTTCCAACTTACAAGATGCTGTGACTTGGAAGACACACACAATTAGAAAGAAATTTCTAGGGAAAAAAAAGTAATTCTCAAACAACAACACATTCATCATGCATCCCTCGTATAGTGGCACCATGTATTGTTTACATTAATCACTCGTCCAATTTTGTTTGTATGGCAAAGACATACTAGTTGGTGGTTAGTAAATATACTATACGTCTTTCATTGTCCAAGGGCAGTTTTATTTTCATAAAAATAAGTTAAAAATTTAAAAAATAGGCATGTAAAAATATAAAATCCCCAAAACTCGTCAATGCTGGATTCATGTAAAAGCTCTAAACTATCATCTGCAGAGTCATCAGTATCGTCAGTCATGTACGATAAATGATCCTCACTACCATCCGTCATGGTGGTAACATACATTGGAAGGCACACATTTTTCAGGGTATTTACATTTGTTTTTTTAATTTTTCAATTTAATTTTTTTTTTCTCAATTTCATTTATTTATTTTATTTATTTTTCTCAATTTAATTTATTTTTCTCAATTTCATTTTTGTTAATTTTTTCAATTTAATTTATTTTTCTCAATTTAATTTATTAAATTGATTTCTTTAATTTATTTTTTCAATTTAATTTATTTTTTCAATTTAATTTATTTTTTCAATTTAATTTATTTTTTCAATTTAATTTATTTTTTCAATTTAATTTATTTTTTCAATTTAATTTATTTTTTCAATTTAATTTATTTTTTCAATTTAATTTATTTTTTCAATTTAATTTATTTTTTCAATTTAATTTATTTTTTCAATTTAATTTTTTTTTTAATTTTCTCAATTTTATTGTATTTGAAACAATCAGAAAGCAAATTTCTTGTACTCGTACATGTTTTTAAAATGACTTCAATGTTCTTTCCAGGTAACAATTAAAGAAGTTGAAGAACCTATTTACCCAGCAGATGAATTGTATGGAATTGTAAGCGACAATCTGAAAAAAACATTTGATGTTAGAGAGGTCTGTATCATCTAAATTTCCTTCTAGTTCTCTGTCTATAAAGATTCATTTCTATTGTTGGGTTAGTGATTTAAATAATATTAAATTTAAATATATATATTATTACAATCACTGGAGTATATCATTCTCATTTCTTGTGTAGTAGTAATGCTACAATTGGAAGTCGTGAGTTATCTCCCTTTAACTCTGCAAGTTACTTGTTTGCCACTGCTGTAGCCTGGTATTGAACTCACAACTCTTTTGGGTCAGGAACTAACTACAGTCTATATCCACTGGGCCATATGATTGTAATAATGGTTTTGGTTTGAAATTTCTCGTACCTGAAGAAGGCCAGAGTGTACAACAGCCAAAACGGCGTTCAAATGGCAACAAAGATGAAGGCAATAGTCCAAATAATGTAGATACTGTAAATACTACCTCATCTCAGAAATATAGACAGGAACTTTCAGAACACATGACTAGAAGGGAGAAATAAGGGAGAAATTAGTCAAAAATTGTAAACATTTTCATCCGGGTTTGTATGATCCTAAAATATATTTTTTGATGTGTTTATATCCAGATATTATTTTGGATCTTTCATATAGCAACCTTTCTCGTTTTGAAAATGATACTATGGCTAACTTTTCTTCTTGGCACAATCTGCAGAGATCACCACTGTAGCCTTTTTTAATATGCTTCAAGTTACATAAGGGTCTTTTGCCATTTTTTTTCTTTTAATTTTCACACGTAATTGGATAGTTTGGTACAATTTTTAAGGCTCTCTAGCTTGAATGTAGACTGGTGATTATACCGTTTTTTGAAAGTTTCTTCAGTACATCCTATGTATATATTTTTATGTCCATCAGTACCTCATACTTCTGCTTTGTAAATAACTCCTTCTTCTGTTTTACAAACTCTGTCAAGTGGTCATTTGTTTTTGTCTCTGCAGTTAGATTTTTCATTAACAATATTATGCCGCACATAATTTTTTAAATTCTTGACGTTTTGCTTCTTTGTCATTTTTTAAATTGCAAGTGCAGCTGTAACTATATTTAACTGTTTATCTACTGAATTCACATACGCACAAATATCCTTGGGAAAGGTATTAATCCATCTCTTCCCTCCAGTTATGGGTTAAATAATAGGACAGATTGGCTTCTATAGCCTTGGCTGGCAACCAGTCTACCGCAGAAAGTAATGGCAACCTACTGCGGGATAATCTTCTGCCTAGTCAGTCATGTCTCAAAAGAGACTTGATCACCCAAACGTGTATCACGTATGATACTAACTGACTGACTGAATATTTTATGTAATTCTGAGTTTTTAGGGAGGTGTTTATTTAATTCAAAAAATATTTTCCCTATTTTGGACATTAATTCTAAATTAAAAGATTGGTTGAACCAAATAATATTTCTTTTTTTTTTTTTTTTTTGTATTATTCTTCACTTGCTTAATTATTTGAAGTTTATGTTCTAATTTATTTTATGGTCATTTTCATTTAAAGCCCTTTTATAATCTTTTTTTCTGTCATCAAAAATTGTTTTGTAAGAGAAATTTTTAGATAAACTGTGTTCTATTCCTTTAGGGATATGTTTGAGTATGTTAGCAGGATGGTTAGATCCAGTGTTTACATACCTTAAATTTGTGTTGGGTTTCATATAGGGGAAGAAGAAACTGCAAGTTTGCAGATTAAATTCTACATCTAAGTATTGAATGATTTTTTTATTCCCTTTGACCTCTATTTCAAACTCAAAGCTCTTGAAGAGTTTGAACAGCATTTTTCTAACCTTGTCATTTGCTCTTCTGTTGTCCAGCACTATCGTCAACCTATCATATTTGAACCAAATAATATTTCTATCGTCAACCCATCATCTTTGAACCAAATAATATTTCTATCGTCAACCCATCATCTTTGAACCAAATAATATTTCTATCGTCAACCCATCATCTTTGAACCAAATAATATTTCTATCGTCAACCCATCATCTTTGAACCAAATAATATTTCTGTTTCCCATCATTTCGTCAACCCATCATCTTTGAACCAAATAATATTTCTATCGTCAACCCATCATCTTTGAACCAAATAATATTTCTATCGTCAACCCATCATCTTTGAACCAAATAATATTTCTATCGTCAACCCATCATCTTTGAACCAAATAATATTTCTATCGTCAACCCATCATCTTTGAACCAAATAATATTTCTATCGTCAACCCAATCATTTCTTTGAACCATAATATCATCGTTTCTATCGTCAACCCATCATCTTTGAACCAAATAATATTTCTATCGTCAACCCATCATCTTTGAACCAAATAATATTTCTATCGTCAACCCATCATCTTTGAACCAAATAATATTTCTATCGTCAACCCATCATCTTTGAACCAAATAATATTTCTATCGTCAACCCATCATCTTTGAACCAAATAATATTTCTATCGTCAACCCATCATCTTTGAACCAAATAACCCAATATTTCCTATTTCAGTCAACCCATCATCTTTGAACCAAATAATATTTTGACTATCTCTGTATGATCTGTGTTTGTCTATGTGGACTATTTTGATCTTATTTTGAATATATATGCCTATTAGTTCAGAGACTTCAGCTCTGTCAAATGAACTACCATTAGATATGAATTCCACCTCTTCTCTCCCAGCTATGGGTTAATTAGAAGCAATTATATCAGTAAAAATCATCTCCCAAAAATTTTTACAATCTAAAGATATTTTGTGCCTTTAAATAATCTGCAAAAGCAGTCAGTATTTCTGAATTAAATATTGTTTGGACTGTTGTCCTCATCTTTGTTATATTCACAACATTTCAGCCATTGTACACTCCAGCCTTCTTCAGGTGATTAGAATTTTGAAATCAAACCATTTTATCCACTAAGGTATATTGTTTTAGTTCCACATACCATGTTAAAAATTCCATTTATTTTTTTTCCTTTTCCTTACATCATGTTTTGTTTATTTCTCCCAGGTGATTGCAAGAATTGTTGATGGAAGTCGATTTGATGAATTTAAGGCCATGTATGGAGATTCAGTTGTGACAGGTAATTTTTTTTTTTTCATTTCACACCAAGCAAGGCAGAACTGCCACTGGTGCGCAGGGGGTTACTGGAGAGGTGAGTGATGAGAAAGGGGAACAAGTTACAAAGAAGTCAGAGAATGAGTAAGAAAAGGATGAGGTTTGAAGACAGTTGTATGAGAGTGGAGTGGAAAGAGAGAAGAACATGATACAAGGGTTGTCAGGGAAAGGATGTGAGTCAAAAAGATAAGAGATGGCAATTGACTTTGCATTTAAATTCTTGGAGATTGTAGTTTTCAGGGAAGCAAGTATACGGAAGGGAATTCCACAGGCAGGAAGTGCGAGCAAAAGAGATGCTAGAGTAAACGTTGCGGTTACATTTCACTGTAAAAGGGTTGGACCTAGTTGCTAGTCTAGTAGCTTGAGTAAATTCATTCATGCAGAGGGGGCACCAGGGAGCTAAGCTCATCAGAGCAGAAGCTGTGAGAGTATTTGTAGAAAAGACAGAGGGAAACCACGTTATGTTGGTGAGAAAGTGACTGGAGTTGAGCTACCAGGTCGGGATGGTTTACATTACAGAGATTCATCTGTCTAAAATGAGTACCAAAAATGAAGAGTATATTAAAAGAATTTACAATAATGTGGCCCTTTGTTAGACGAAAGCTTGACTTTGGCTGCTTCTCAGTTCAGGTTCTGGACATTGAGCCAGAAGGACTTATAATATATTTATGATTGATAAAAACTCTCCTTCAGATTAGTCTTTTCTCTCTTTCCGTTCATTATTAATGTTTCTGCTCCTAATTCTTCTACCCCAGTAACCCTGTTCTCTAATGTTACAGTGGGTAATCTCTGCACGTAAACAAATGTACGCTTGCCGTGTCGAAACGCAGAAAGAAAGCGTACTGCTTGCCCACCTCAATTTCGGTCCCGTATCGAGTCTTGCCATCTCACGTGGGACTACCACACTCTCCTCCATAAAACTAGTTACACTTGCACCCTGTTCTTTCTTTTTTTTTCTTTAACGTGCCGGTAGCAGAGAGAGCATACCTTCTGTCGTTTCGAGGTAAGTCTATTTGTTGCATTACTACTACAATAATTCCAAAATATAAAGTTCAGTAAACTTGTTTTGATAAAGTTATAAGAATAATTATGTAACATTCGAAAAAAAAAGTGATGATGAAAAACATCAGAATGATTAACAAAATCATACTATTATAAATGCTGGCATAGAATTGGCCATTACATTTGACTATTTTGATGGTTAAAAGGCGGGACCTAGTGCCAATCTAGTTGCATGGGTAAATTCATGAGGGCAGGGCATCAGGGAATAAAACTCATCACAGAAGAAGCTTTGAAAATATTTGCAGAAAAGACAGAGGTGAAACCGCATTCTGTCAGTGAGAAAGGTGCTGAAGGCAAGCAGCCAACTCAAGGACCAATTACATTTGACTATTTTGATGGTTAAAAGGCGGGACCTAGTGCCAATCTAGTTGCATGGGTAAATTCATGAGGGCAGGGCATCAGGGAATAAAACTCGTCACAGAAGAAGCTGTGAAAATATTTGCAGAAAAGACAGAGGTGAAACCGCATTCTGTCAGTGAGAAAGGTGCTGAAGGCAAGCAGCCAACTCAAGGACCAATTACACTGCAGATTCTACTTTAGATTTTATTGAGGACTCCAAGATGAACAACAGAAAGGAATATCTGACCAGATATGGCAACAGTATTCAATACACGGACAAATGATAGATTTATAAATGTAGAAAATGGATTCTGATGAAAATAACTTCCTGGCTTAGCACAGCGACCCAACCTTCTTAGCAGTAGATTTAGCCATTGGTTTGATGTATTCATTCCACTTGAGGTTGACTGAGGTAATGAGGCCTAGGAGGCAGAGTGTATTTGTTCTCTAATGTTACAGTGGGTAATCTCTGCACCTATGCAAATGTACACTTGCCATGTCGAAACGCAAAAAAAACGTACTGCTTGCCCACCTCAATTTTGATCCCTCTTACACATATTGAGTCTTGCCATCTCACGCGGGACGACCACACTCTCCTCCATAAAACTAGTTACACTTGCGTCCTGTTCTTTCTTTTTTTTTTTTTTAACGTGACAGTAGCAGAGAGAACATACCTTCTGCCTTTTCGTGATAAGTCTATTTGTTGCATTACTACTACATATTACTTGCAAACACATCATGTTAAAACACCGGTTCTCACAAGTTAACCAATGTCAAGCCTGGTCAGTACCAAAATGGGTAACTGTTTGAGAATACCAGGTGATGTAAGCTTTGATATAAGGATGGTATATTGGATAATGTCTCGTTGTTATTGGGAGTGCCAAGTTTTGATTCCAGTCGGGTTCATTATATTCACTTATGCACAAATAGCCTTGGAAAAGGCATGAACCCACCTCTTCTCGTCTACCAGCTATAGGTTAATTAGTAAAACTTGTATCACTATGACATTATGATCTCAAAAAACAAATTTTACAATCACAAAATATCTTCTGATTTTTAATAACCTGCAAAAGGGTTAAGTCATAAAAAATAATTGATCAATAATATTATTATTATTACTACTAGCATAGTACCTGTAAAATAAGATATTAATAGTAAAATTCTTTATTTCTTTTTTTAATCATTTCACCCCAAGCAATGCAAGACTGCCACTAGTGCACAGGGGTTTTCAATAAGAGAAAAGACCGGGTACAGCAGGTATTGAAGAAGGGATAAAAGATGAACATAATTCACGAAGATAGAAGATGGGAATTGAAATTGCATTTAAATTTTTGGAGATTCTAGCTATCACGGAAGCAAGTAAAAAGAAGGCGGCAGGAAGTGCGAGAAAAGTAACTGTTCGAGTAGAAGTGGCAGTTACATTTAATTATTTCAACAGTAAAAGATACCACTCTTGTAGCACATTTAAATTCATGTGGTCGGGCACCGAGGAGGGGACAAAGTTTGTCAGAGCAGTTGCCATGAAAATATCACATTGGTGATAAAGTGACTGAAGTTGAGATGCTATGTCAGGACCAATTACATTGCAGATTCTTCTTTGGATTTTGTCAAGAAACTCCAGATGAATTGCAAATGCACCCAACCAGATATGACAACAGTATTCAATGCACGGACTGTATTACTGTAAGTATTATATTTAGTGGGCATACTGGATTGTGTAGACATCCCAGTATTCTTTAAACAGTGAACCAAACTAGAAATCATTTGTATCTATTTATTAATATTAGTTTACTATCTGTTCAATCTACGGCTATATCGTGTTGAATGCACCGGTTCCCATCCGATCACCGAAGTTAAGCAACATCAAGCCTGGTTAGTACTTAAATGGGTAACCGTTTGGGAATACCAGGTGCTGTAAACGTAAGGACCAAGAATGGTTCGCCGGTCCACCAGATTTAGGGGTTGGGTGCAGGGCTAACAACCCTGCCCTGTAAAAACAAGCCTGTTACAGAAACAGTAACAAAAAGTTGCTGCCCTATGCCCCATTGGATGATGATGGATAAATGATGATGATGATCTGTTCAGTTCCATACTAAAAAGCAAGAGAAGTAAGTCAGAAAGCTGTAAAAAACAAAAAGGAAAGAAGGAAGTGATAAAAAAAATGCTTTTGCAATTTTGAATTGTATTACTCCTTTACTCTTTTGATCTTTTAAAGTGGGCAAAGACTTATTGGATTTTCTTTTTTACCTTTGAAGATGTGACACCTTATATAGGAGGTTAAGTGAACATTGAGGTATATACAGATGACTGTCAGATAATTCACTTACTTACCCACACTACATGATCCGCCTCTCCTATCATTTCTACCGCATATCAAGCAAGTGAGGGGAGATCCTGGAATGTCAATCTCAACCTTTTGTATGGAGGGATACAAAACCTAAATGTAGCCTGGTATTGAACTCCCAACTCTTTTGGGTCAAGTCAGGAACTGACTTAGATTTGTGAGTTCAATACCAAGCTAAAGCAGTAGTGAACAAGTAACTTGCAGGGTTAGAGGGAGATAACTCACGACTTCCAATCGAGACTTTACGCAAGGAATGAGGATGATATACCCCAGTGATTGTAATAAAGTGTTCAGCTCAAAATTCCTAGCACCTGAAGAAGCCGGAGCATACAACGACCAAAACATCATACAAATGGCAATAAAGATGAGGACAATAGTCTGAATAATGTAAATACTGTGAATATGAATACAATAATTTTTTTTTTTTTTTTTTTAATCATTTCACCCCAAGCAAGGCATTCTACTGCCACTATAGCGCAGGGGGTTACATAGGGGCAGGTGCTGAGAGAGTGATTAGATATAGGAAATGTCAGAAGGAGGGTGATAGATGAGTAAGTAGGTACATAGGAAGAGTGTTTGAGAGAATGGATGTGAGTTAGTGTGTCAGGAGGTGTCTATTGACCTTGCATTTAAACTCCTGGAGATTGTAGCTGACAGGGAAGCAAGTATGTGGAAGGGAATTCCACAGGTGGTAAGTGCGAGAAAGGAAGCTGTTGGAGTAGAAATTGCGGTTACATTTTATCGGTTTCACTCTAAAAGGGTGGGACCTAGTTGCTAATCTAGTATCTCGTGCAAATTCGTACCTAGGATTCATATCTTTCTTGGAGATATTTACTCTAAGTGAATATGATGGGGATTAGAACTCTGGTCTCTGACTAACAATTCCAAACTTACAGCATCTGATATTCCCAAGCAATCGCCCATTTAGGTACCAACCAGACTCAACATTGCTTAACTTTGGTGAATTGGTGGGAACTGATGTTTCATCCGCTGCTAAGAAGGTTGGTTGTCTGTGTAGGGCCAGGAAGTTTTTCCCGTCTGAAACCATTCTGCATATATATAAATCTACTATCCGCCCGTGCATTGAATACTGCTGCCATATCTGGTCGGGTGTCCCTGCTATCCACTTAGATGTTTTTGACAAAATCTAACAGAGAATCTGTAATGTGATCGATCCTGACTTGGCAGCTCAGATACAGTAACTTTCTCACTGGCGCAATGTGACTTCCATGTGTCTCTTCTACAAATACTTTCACGGTTTCTGCTCTGATGAACTTAGTTCACTGGTGCCCCCATATATGAATTTACTGAAGCCACAAGATTAGCAACTAGGTCCCACCCTTTTACTGTGAAGCCAAGAAAATGTAAACGCAAATTCTACTCCAGCAGCTTCTTTTCTCACACTTCTCACCCGTGGAATTCCCTTCCGTTTACTTGCTTCCCCAACAACCTCCAAGAATTTAAATGTAAAGTCAATAGTCATCTTCTGTCTCACTAACCTGCTTCCTCTCTCTCATGCTACTTTTTCTGTTCACTCCACTCTCATCAGTATTCTCATCCTTCTCTTACCCACTTCCTGACACCCCCTATAACCTGTCACTTTTTCTCATAACTTTTCTCTTATGTAATCCCCTGCGCACCAGTGGTAGTAAACTGCCTTGCTTGGGGCGATATGATCATAAAAAAAGAAATGTATATTGTGTTTCAGTAGTGTTGTTTAGTTTGGTTTATACTGAAGAATTTAAAATTAACATTTTATTTCCAGTAAATTTTAAATTTCCATTTTTTTTCCCCAAACTGGGCCAGTGCAGCCAACCAACAATAAGCAAAAGCTCTCATGGGAGAGCAAAGAATATTAATTATTTAAATAAGAAAAATAAAGTTTATTTATGGTTGGGCCACCTGGTAATAGTTGCAAAACATTGCTTAAAGTCTTTGCATGCACAGAAAATTTTTTTTATTTTTCATTGTTTATATAATCTTTTAGAATGACAAAAACTGTTTCAGAACGTTTAATGAATGCAATTTTTTTTCTTTATTTACAGGATTTGCTCGTCTTTGGGGGTATCCTATTGGAATCTTAGGTAACAATGGTGTCCTATTTTCTGAATCTGCATTAAAGGTAAATAACTATTACCCTTTAATTCAAAGGTAAAATCACATTCAGGTTTATCAACCTATGCCACTCCATACACACATGCATACACACACACACACACACACACACACACACACACGTGTGTGTAAATTCTTTTGTACAATAAAGACGGAAGCTGATGACGGTTCGCCTGAAATAGGTCTATACTTCCGATTTACCATGAAATAACGTGACCATCTTAATTTTTCTTATATTTGCTCTATATGTATTTATATACATATATTTAGAGCTCTCTTAGAGAGTTATCCTACTACTGTATGTACAGGATACTCCTTTGGATTCTTCTCTATCTACACCGCATGCTGATATATATATATATATATATATATATATATATATATATAGTCATCCGCAGACAGATCTGTTTCACTGTATCACAGCACATCAGTACAGTTAGACAGCCGATTGCTTTTTACCCAGGATTGAAACCCGACCAAATTGACGTCAGTCAGTGATTCTGCCTCTGAGCTACGGGTGCTTGGTAGAAGGAGGCAGACTTTTTAGCGTCTATATTATCATTATACAAGCCCAATAGCTGAAAGTGTTTTAATTCATTGCTGAATGAACGATGCGTAGATACCAGAGTAGTTACTGTGTTTCAAAGTCTACCATTCTTTTAGAGTGCTCAATCAGGGTGTGAGAGCGTAAAAATATATATATATATATATATATATATATTGAATCGCCGACTGACGCCAATGTGATCGGGTTTCAATCCTGGGTTAAAAGCAATCGAAGTCTAACCATACTGATGAGCTGTGATACAGCGAAACAGATCTGTCTGCGGATGACTATATATATATATATATATATATATATATATATATATATATATATATATATATATATATATAACAGGTAGAATATATATTATATATTTTTTATATATATATATATATATATATATATATATATAATATATATATATATATATATATATATATATTCTACCTGTTTGACTTTTAACAAATTGACAAATTTATTTGTTTGAACATTATTTTTAACAAATACTTGTATTTGAATAGATAGCGTTTTTTATAATTAAATAGTATATTTGTGTGTGTGTGTCTTTTTATATATATATATATATATATATATAAAGAAACTTTTGGTGTTGATGGGTCAGGAGTTCACCAGAATATGATAATACAGTATGTGTCCGAAACACCTCCAACATTTTAAAGGTTGACAGAAAGGCCGAGTTAAAAGAATTTATTTCACTGTTTCAACAAAGAGCTACAGTGTTTGGTTTTAAAAATGACATCCTCATTATGGTGACTTCTATACGCCATACACCATTCTCAATAATTTCTAAAGTTTTCCATCACCCGGAAGTTTGAGGTCTTCCATGTGGCTTTCTTTTTAAGTGTCTAAACTGTGGCCCTGAAAATTTGGAACCTTTTAACAGTCAGATCAGGCATGCTTTAACCACTAAGCCACGAAGGGCTTACACAATCAAGCAAAGTTTTAATTTCCTTTAAAGAACGCTGTCAAAATGATATATTTGATATGAGTAGATAGATTTAGTAACCATCCTGTTCATACTCCTCCTTGGTCTTTTTGAACAGGAGTGGCAGTTTATCCTTTGTTATTGTTTAGGATTGGGTTTCTGGTTCCTTCTAAAAGCTTTTCATTCTTTTTTTACTCTCATTAGTCCCTTGCATCTTAGCAGCATTATAACCTTGAATTGATTATAAAAATAAAATCTGTACTGTTTCATATTGTGAAATATAAACAGGGCAATTTTTAAAGAATTAATCCAACATATTTTTATTACTTAAAAATGCTGTTTTTAATGGATGCCTGTATTCAATTAGACACTCTGTTTTAATCAGTATTTATTTCATCTACACTTGAGAAAACCTACAGAAAATTTTTTCATCTGATATATTTTTCTTCTTCTTCTATGTGCCCTGTCCCTTCAGGACGTAGGTGATCATGGTTTCCCACGTTTTCCTATCCCTGGTGGCTCTGAGCACGCCTTCTCCTGTTACACTGTGCAATCCTCATTCTGTCATCCACCTGATTAGGTCCTTCAAATATGTTATCCGTTGCTTTCCCCTGTCTCTCTTTCTTTCTATCTGGCCTGTTAGTATCAGGTTCTCCAGGCCCTCCTTCCTCATTGCATGTTCTAGGAACTTCAACTGTCTCTTCCTGATGCTCAGTCTTAATTTCCTTTTTGTTTCCATCATTTTTAAGACCTCATCATTTCTCACATGCTCGATCCATGAGATTCTCAGCATCCTTCTGTAGAACCACATTTCAGTTGCTTCAAGTTTTTCCTTCATTTTTTATGCTATTGTCCAGCATTCAGTGCCATATTGAAGGTATATTTTTATTACTTCAAAATTTTCCATAGTGTAAAGGCCAGTAGATGAAATAGTTTAAAATAAAATAGGACATTTACTCAAATATAGGTATCCACAAAAAATAACTTTAGTAGAACAGTGCTATTGTCATTGATATAAATTGCAAATTTTTTTTCTTTTACAGGCCACACATTTTATTGAACTCTGCTGTCAGCGAGGGATTCCCCTCCTCTTTTTACAGAATATCACAGGTATGATCGTCCGTAGAATTTTTTTTTTTTGTTTTTTTTTCTCTTATACAAGATGGATGAACTTTGCTATAATGTTTAGCAGCTTGGAATGAAAAACCAGAGAGCCGAGTTCAAATTCCAGTCCAGTGAAATTCGTTACTTTTACTTACACACAAATACCCTTGGGAAAGGCATTAGTCCATCACTTCTCCCTCCATCTATGGGTTGAATAGCAGGTCAGATTGGGTTCTATAGCCTTGGTTAGCAACCAGTCTCCCACAGAAAGTAGTGACAATCTACTGCGGAAAAAAATCTTCTGCCTAATCAGTTATGTCTCTTTCAAGACATGATCACCCAAATATGTATCATGTAAAAGTCAGTTGGGAGTATTAGAATTAAGAATCGAGGCAGTGGCATTGAATTTGTCATGAATTCGGTAAATGGTTTTTCACTTTGGAGTTTGAGTTTAAGCTTTAGTTTAACAGCATATCAACCTTTGTGGTTTATTTAATGCCAAAAAGGTGGGATTTTAAGGTATTTTTTTAATGTTCAGTTATAGTGAGAAGATTGATTTAGTCAGATTTTAATGAAATTTTTTTTTTTTATCTTTTTATTTTAGAAAACTGAAGATGTCTTCTGATTTTGTATTCAAAAAATGTGTTATGGCAATAATTTTTTCCTTCAAAAATATATTGTTGGAAATATTTTTCCTTCAAAAATATATTTTTCTATAAAAGTTTATTTTTATGTATATATTTCTATAAAAGTCTATCTTTATACTGTCATACTGTTTTGACCCAAGTTTGGAGAGTTAACTATTTACCCATAGCTGATATCCTAACAGGTGCTATCACTACTGGTCAGGGTGGATCTGTAACAACAGCAATTAAGAGGTGGTTCCATGCTTCTCACAACCTCCCAATCGGAGGCCTTGCTGCCAGATGCAGTTTACCATCATGCCCAGAAACTTTCAGGCTTGAGTACCAAATGTTTTAACCCATTTAGTTCTAATGATTTCAGAATTTTGACATTGCCAATGCTCTTATAGTGCCCATTTTCTTTCATCAGTATTTAAATTATTGGCTATGATGGGTTCCTTGAATTATCTGAAAAGAAAACAGATTAAATTTACAGTATTTACATTATTCGGACTATTGTCCTCATCTTTGTTGCCATTTGTACAGCGTTTCAGCCATTGTACGCTCCAGCCTTCTTCAGGTGCTATATGTATATACACTACTGGCCATAATTATTAGGCCACCCAATTTTTTTTAAAAGAAATTATGTATTTCATACTATTTTTAGTATTTATTGCCAAATGAAAATAGAATGGTTCTTTTATTATTATAACTTTGCAAAATTTTACAAGGCGAGGAAGCAATGATGAACTCGTCCAGATCACCCTAAATTTTCTTCATTCTTTCATTGATGAAACTGCAATATAGGTAATTATTAAATATTTATAAATTTATTTGATGCGCATGTTATTGTGCAATATTAACAAAAGAACCATTCTATTTTCATTTACAATTATTCATTTGGCAATAAATACTAAAAAATAGTATGAAATACATCATTTTTTAAAACACTGGGGTGGCCTAATAATTATGGCTAGTAGTGTATATACTGTGTGTGTGTGTGTACATGCACACTACCGCCTCCGTATGTGTCTTTTGTCAAACCAAAGTTCCATAAAAACATTGATTAACTTTACGCTATTTATTGTTCTCATCTTCATTTCCATGTTTACAACATTTCGGTTTTTGTATGTGCCGGCCTTCTTCAGGTGCTAGGAAACATGGCAATAAAGATAATAGTCCAAACATTGTAAATAGTGTAAATACTAACTCATCTCAGAAATATTTAAACAAATTTATTAACCCATAATTTACAAGAACCCTAAAGGAAAATTCTGAATGAAAATACAAAAATTGTATATAAATCACAATATCAAAAACATCTTACCATAAGAGAGGCTCTATATATAAAACATTTCTCTTCTACCATCAACCTTAGATTAGTTCATATTGGAAATGGAGTGTTGAAAGTTTTTAAAATAGAAAGATGCTTACATGAATTCCAGTCGTGTGCAGGAGGGATTGGAAGGAAGGCTCCTTTTACAAAACAAATCAAAATAAATTACTACATAACTGTCAAAACATGAGAAAAATAAACAACACCAGAGATGTAAACAGCCTTGAAAATGGTTATAGAAGTGGCTGAAAGTGCTTGGATTTATAAACAAGTTTTATATTCCTCATCTTCAACAAAACAGAAAAATGTTAGTTTGCAGTAAAATCTTCACCAAAAATTAATCAAATCTTCCTTGTTGGCCATATTCAATAAAAGATATTTAAAAGAAAAGTTGCTGCCTAAGTATATATATATATATATATAGTCGATGCAAAGGTTTTTGCTGGTTCATAAAAGGGGCATTTTAAATTGTTGTAATTTATTTTATGCATATTGTTATTACTTAAACATATCACCATGATTAATTTATAACTTTTTCTTTCAGATTTTAAAATATCATTCCTATATTTCTGCAATATTTTCACCCATGTTCTTTCTATCTAAAGAACACATTCGGCATTCTCTACTCCGAGTTTCACAGAGGTTCCAATGCAAATGCACTGAATTGGTTTGGATAAGCATACATAAGTGACACTTGGGACATTTTCACTTTTCTCTCATGACAGACTAACAGACCAGATTTTTCCTTTAACCATCAAGAACTTCAACCGCTCTAGCTGTAACTGTCTCTACATCTTCACCACAACTTCATGGTTCTCATCTCTACATCAACTGATGGCTTATCAACCCCTAACAGCTGACTTCTTTCTCCTTTCTGTCTATGACTGGAATTCCCTATCTTCCAGCTGAGTGACACTTGATCCAGAAAGTTTTCATCTATTTATATGTATTAATTTTCTTTTTCCCTATTTGTGAAGTGCAGGTTGTTGGAAGAGCTCAATTTACTACTGGTCATAAAACCCCAGTCACTTGAGGTTCAGATAAAATTATTTACAGTTCACTTTACTGTGTGAACGTCCTGATCATGTTTGGGGACCAACCCATTTTGTCACACTATAATATGCAAAGTAAATGGCAGTAGGGTTTTATAACATTAAATATGGTAATTACTTAACATGTCTTGTTCGGAGTTCCTTTTCTCTTTTATGCTTTAAACAAAATAAAAATTTAATTTAAGGTTTCATGGTGGGTCGTGAAGCTGAAGCTGGTGGTATTGCCAAAAATGGCGCCAAAATGGTGACTGCAGTTGCATGTGCGAAAGTGCCCAAAATTACAGTAGTCATTGGCGGAAGCTATGGTGCCGGCAATTATGGTATGTGTGGCCGGGCGTACAGGTAAGCTTTTAACACTTTTCTCACCCACGTCATTATTTTTATAATAATGTTGTTATTTATGTTTAGATCTGAGCCAGCCTTGTGTGGTAAAGAAGGGGAAAGTTACTCAAATGTATGTCTCCCCCACCTCCATTTTTTTTTTTTTTTCATTCACTCTGAACAAGATGATCACATCATTTCTTTTTTTTTCTTTTTTTTTCTTTTTTTTTCTTTTTTTTTCTTTTTTTTCTTTTTTTTTCTTTTTTTTCTTTTTTTTTCTTTTCTTTTTTTCTTTTTTTTTCTTTTTTTTTTTCTTTTTTTTTTTGTATTCTCACCCTTTTTTGCACCCAATGGTGTGTAGGGCAGTAACTTTTTGTTACTGTTTCCATAACAATCTGTTCTTGATGGGGCAGGGTTGTTAGCCCTGCGCTTAAAACCCAAACCTGGAGGACCAGGGGACCATTCTTGGTCCTTACATTTACAGTACCTGGTATTCCCAAACGGTCACCCATCTAAGTACTGACCAGGCTAGATGTTGCTTAACTTCAGTGATCAGACAAGAACCGGTGTATTCAACACGATATAGCCATAGACTTTTTTGTATAAACAATACAAAAAATAACAATATTTAACAAAAGTATGATTAACAAAGAAATAGATATAATTATATATGAGGGGTTGCTAAAAGTTCTTATTCCAAAGTGTAACCAAACATTGAAATTTTTTTTTTTAATTCATTCTTAAGTAGGCTGAGAACATTTCAACTTTCTCATGTAATAAGGATGTGCGTTTGTGGTGCAATCGAAATCAGCTCGGAACGAGAAATCGGAAAGCCAAGTGTGAATTCTAATGGAATTTGTTGCATTCACATATGTGCAAATACTCTTGGCAAAGGTATGAATCCGTTGCTTCTCCCTTCAGCTATGGGTTAAATAGCAGAACAGATTGGGTTCTATAGCTCCGGTTAGCAACCAGTCTACCTCAGAAATTAATGGCAACCTGTTGCGGGAAA
Organism: Ascarosepion bandense; assembly: GCA_037127315.1. Classification (NCBI taxonomy): domain Eukaryota; kingdom Metazoa; phylum Mollusca; class Cephalopoda; order Sepiida; family Sepiidae; genus Ascarosepion; species Ascarosepion bandense. The sequence continues at coordinate 562,368 of JBBBDQ010000496.1, forward strand.
ATCTGTTCAGTCAACCATGTCTTTTTTGAGACATGATCACTCAAGTGTGTATTGAATATGGCACGTAACTGACTGATTGACATGTCATTAAAAGTAGATACCCAATATTTATAATTTTTTTTTTAAGTCCTACTTAAAAACCTTTATGCTTTTTTTATAGCATTAAAAAGAAAAGACTGTAAAAGGCAATTTTTTAAAGACTTTTATTAAATTTCTATGTTGATACTCATTATAATTTGTGCTTTTCTACTTTCTTTTTCATTTTTTAGTCCACGTTTTTTGTACATGTGGCCAAGTGCCCGCATTTCTGTAATGGGAGGAGAGCAAGCAGCAAACGTATTAGCACAGATCACTCGGGAACAGAAAAGACGAGAAGGAAAACCTGTAAGACATTTTTTTTACTCTCAATATGCTGTATAATTTTGAACATATAACCTTACAAGCATCCAAAACTGGAATTTAAAATTTTCTCTTCTGTACTTCACTTAGCATGTTGAGTTGGGCGCTACCTTTGAAGCCATGTGGCCAAAATTGTTTATTGTAAGAAAAACATTTTTCAGAGCCCAAAGATACAGACGTTGTTCTGTAACCCTTGCTGACCTGAAGTTTCTTTAATCCTTCTGCCTCCTGCCATCTCTAACTCTGCCTTCCTTCTGTAATTAAAAAGAATGCCATACTCAAATCTTACATAATAACATATATATATATTGGTAAATGTGTTGAAAAAAAAATTCTAAGACAATTTTTAGGTATATATATATATATATATATATATATATATATATATATATATATTGTGTGTATTTTGGCAGCATTTTTTCATTAATGCAGGTTTCATTGAATAATATAGACAAGTTTTGTCTATTAATTTTGTGTAGGATCCGTTCATACCGTCTGATATACTTGATGGTGATGTCGTTGAAAGACAACAAAAAATCACAGTATTTGTTGAATTTTTTATCGGGTCTAAGCTTTCGGCTCACATAAGCCATTATCAAAGAGTAAATATTAACACACAGTAAACATAGAACATTTAAGCTATTAACAATAAAGATAATTGAATTGAAAATATAACTCCATCCCTACAAACAAGAAAATAATAAGCAGAAACTAAAAATCCTCGAAGCACTCTACATTAAACAATTTAAACCTGGTTTGAATACAATCAATTTTGATATTTCCAATAACGTACTCAAATGTCTGTAATCAGACCAGGGACCACAACACCACTATTTTGTCACTGTCTTCGGCCATCCGCCACGGTAGGGATGGACTTATATTTTCAATTCAATTATCTTTATTGTTAATAGCTTAAATGTTCTATGTTTACTGTGTGTTAATATTTACTCTTTGATAATGGCTTATGTGAGCCGAAAGCTTAGACCCGATAAAAAATTCAACAATTACTGTGATTTTTTGTTGTCTTTCAACGACATCACCATCAAGTATATCAGACGGTATGAACGGATCCTACACAAAATTAATAGACAAAACTTGTCTATATTATTCAATGAAACCTGCATATATATATATATATATATATATATACCTAAAAATTGTCTTAGAATTTATTTTTCTAAATTTTCAACTGAACATATCACTGGCTGCTCACTTAATTAATAGCAAATGTTTCCTTATAAAGAAACGTCTAATATTACCATTATCATTTGGCCATGATGACATGTTATTGTTATTTCATGAGCTTTTATTCACATTGCTCTGCATTTTATCTCGTCTCGTTTTGTAAATTTGTTTATTCAGTGGACTGAGGAAGAAGAGGCCGCATTAAAGAAGCCAGTGATAGCAAAATACGAATTAGAAGGAAGTCCATATTACTCCAGTGCAAGGTAAGTTCAACCGTGATTTGACATCAAGTGATCATGTTCAACAAATGAGAACTCTCAAATAGGTAAATCTCTCCTTAAGTTTCACAATTAAAACAAATGTTGAAAAGATGATAGTCACTTCATAGATGACTAAGCAAAGGATGATCTGCAATGTAATCAGTCCTGACTTAGCATCTCAACTTCATTCACTTTCTCACCAATGTGACGTGGCTTCCCTCTGTCTTTTCTACAAATATTTTCATGGCAACTGCTCTGATGAGCTTCTTTCGCTGGTGCCCTGACCACATGAATTTAAACGTGCCATTAGATTGGCATTTAGGTCCTGCCCTTTTACTGTGGAAATAGCTAAATGTAACCATCTCTTCTACTCCAATAGTTTCTTTTCTCCCACTTCTAGTGGTCCTGGGTATGATGGTAAAATGCATCCGGCAGCAAGGCCTCTGATTGGGAGGTTGTGAGGAGCATGGAATCACCTCTTAATTGCTGTTGTCCCCAGGTTCACCCTGACCCGGAGTGGTAGCACCTGTTAGGGTCCCAAGTATGGGCAAATAGTTAACCCCCAAACTTGGGTCAAAATACTATGAAAGTATAAAAATACACTTTTATAGAAGTATATACATAAAAATAGACTTTTATAGAAAAATATACGTTTTTGAATGAAAAATATTACCAACAATACATTTTTGAAAAAGAAAATTATTACTATTACACATTTTTGAGGGAAAAAAAAATTGTCATCATACATTTTTGAAGGAAAAAACTTATTAACAGAAATACATTTTTGAATATAAAACTAGAAGACATCTTCAGTTTTCTAAAATAAAATAAAAATAAAAAAATTTTTCATCAAAATTCGACTAAACCAACCTTTTTACTATAACCGAACATTAAAAAAAATATCTCAAAACTCTTCCTTTTTGGCGTTAAATAACCCACAAAGGTTGATATGCCGTTAAACAAAATTCAAATTCAAAAGCCCACCTCTCGAACTTCCTTCTGATTACTTGCTTTCCTGATAGCTTTAATCTCCAAAAGTTGAAATGCAATGCCAATTGCCATCTTCTTGAATCCTGTTCATCTTTTATACTTTCTTCAATACCCGCTGTACCCAAACTTTTCTCTCTGTAACCCCCTGCCCACCTTGCTTAGGATGAAATAATTAAAAAAGTTGAGTGTAACCGTCGTTTTTGTTACCATTCACTGCCGCTCGCATATTCTGTTTATGGTATTCTTGGCATCTTTCTGTAGAATTACATTTCTGTTGCTTCGAGTCTCTTCTTCACCGGACGAGATTGTCCAGCATTCACAGTCACATAGGAGGACTGATATTATGTAACATATCAGAAATGGGACATCAAATAAATCTAAACTTATTTATAAATGAAACTTTGTCTGTGTGTGTGTGTCCATTACCTATAGACTCTGAAACAGCCACAACACACATCTGTGTAAACCTAAGCAAGTATTTTAATTACAACAATTTTACTAACACCATTTTATGGCTTCCATAAATCTAAGAAGCAAGTGTTCCTTTTTTCTTCCAGGCAGCAGCAGGTATCCTTGCTAATCTTATTGATTAACAATGTTGGTAGTTGTCTATTCAGCACTACATATGCTAAAATTAGAATGATACAGAGAAGATTAGCATGGCCCCTGCGCAAAGATGACACGCAAATTCAGGAAGCGTTCCATATTTTAAGGGATGTGCGTTGTGGTGCAGTGGATATTGACTCGGATTAACAAATCAGGGTGCCGATTTCGAATTCCAGTGGAATTCTTTGCATTCACTTACGCACAAATACCCTTTGGGAAAGGTATTAATACGTCACTTCCGTCCAGTTATGGGTTAAATAATAGGACAGATTGGGTTCTATAGCCTTTGCTGGCAACCAGTCTACCGCAGAAAGCAATGGCAACCTACTGTGGGATAATCTTCCGCCCTGTCAGTCATGTCTCTTTCGAGACATGATCGCCCAAAGCGTGTATCACCTATGGCACTTAACTGACCGAGTTGTCTATCGTTTGTTTTTTGTTTTGCTTTTCTTTTATTTTTTATTTTTTCCTCTTTTTCTTCTTTTTCTTTTTTAACCTCTTTTTCTTCTTTCCTCATTTTTCTTTTTTCTTTTTTACTTATAATACTTCATTCGAAAAAACTTTTTTTTTTCTTTCTTATTTTTTAACTTTTCCAGACTTTGGGATGATGGCGTGGTTGACCCTGTTGATACTCGTGTGGTTGTTGGACTTAGCCTGAGTGCTGCCTTGAATTCTCCTGTCGAACCCACAAAATTTGGTGTCTTCCGCATGTAGAACAGACGATTTAAAAATACCAAGAAGCCAAATTAGTACCAAATTTTCCTGATCCTCGATTGTGGCATTGGTCGTACCTCGCAGGTTCCTCAAGAGAATTTTGGTCTTTTGTTTTTGTTATTGCCTCTGTCCCAGAATAGTTGTTACATTCAATGAATGAATTGTGTATGCAAATGTAGCAAATATTATGGGACAGAGATAGTACATGATATTAATACGCAACCTCTGTCCTATAATAATTACTACATTTTGTGTATGAAATCTATATGCAAATATTATGTTGACAGGATTAGTAATATATATATATATATATATATATATATATAGATTCAAGCATCTTCTTACTGACATTGTTACTAAATTCTGCCAGTTTTTCACTGGTACAGCATTATAGATTTATACTACTTAGCTTAGTCTGGCATAAGGCTATGAACAGCAAGTGGCTAAGTATTACTGTACATAAAATAGCCAAAACATTTGCTAAGTTTAGTCAGGAATAGTTCTAGAATTTCAAATACCTTAGAGGATTGAGCAATAATAATTAACAAGGCAAGCTTATTAGTTATCCCTCTACAGCAGAGTAAAAATAAAGCTAACCAAAATATCCAGAAGTGGCATGACTAATGGAATAAGAACACTCTACCCTATTGAAATATAGGGTTCAATTCAAAATTTTAATCATCTGATGAAGGTCGAAGTGTACAACAGTTGAAACGTTGTACACTCCAACAATATGACAATTTTGAGAAGCAACTTCAATATTTTCGAAGAATAAAGTAAATAAATAAATGATTCAAGACTCAATGTAACATTTACTTTGAGAGAAGAATCTATATCTATATATTTTCCATTTGTAAACGAGCTATTACGCGACCTAGGTTTCTACCAGGAGTGGTGTCTTTAGGCGATTTTCAATAACTGATTTTACTGTTTACCTTTTTTCTTTTTCTTTTCTTTAAGAACGTTCACATGAAGGTTTTTTATTTTCTTATTTGAACACTCACGAGGCAGGGAATTTTTTGAGTGCGTTTTAAAAATGCGCATTCAAAAATCCCCTGCCATGTGAGCGTTCAAAAAAACACTGTTACGTGAACGTTCTTAAAAAAAAAAAAAGAAACGGTAAAATCAGTTAAGACACCACAACCTGAAGACACCACTCATGGTAGAAACCTAGGTCACGTAATAACTCATTTACAAATGGAAGATATTCAAAAGAATATATATATATATATATATATATATATATATATATATTCTTCTCAAAATAGCTAATTATAAATATTATCATATTGCCCATAAAATATGACATTTGTTATACAAGTATGTTTTAAACAAATAAAATGCATGCCTCAAATTAATTTTGAATAGAATTTTCTAGAGTCCATTTTCTTTTCTCCATTTTAAAAACAATATAGCGGTTACAGATGTTGTGTTATGGATATCGTCTCAAGATGAGAAATTGGAGAGCCGAGGTCAAATTCCACTCATTCACTTACAAATACGCTTGAAAAAGATATTGATCCATCTCTTTCCCCTCCAGCTATAGGTTGAATAGCAAAACAGATTGGGTTCTATAGCCTTGGATAGCAACCAGTCTACCATAGAAAGTAATAGCTGCCTACTATAGAAAAAATTTCTGCCTAGTTAGTCATGTCTCAAAAGAGACAGGGTCACCCAAGCGTGTATCACATATGGCAATTAACTGACTGATAGCAATGAAAGTTAGGCAGAAGCTACATTTCCAACAGTAGTTGTCGTCTTCCAGCAGACACAAACATAGTAGAGCCCATTTATTGTTTTTCTGCACTTGCTGTATTTTTTTTTTTTTTTACTGTCATGGTAAAAAAAATAAGTGACATTATCTCACACACACACACACACACATATCTAAATGTAAAAGAAGGAAAAATAAAATTACAACATTCAAAATACAGTGGAACCTGTTGTATGCGACCACCCCTACTGCCATCAAAAACTGGTTGCATATGGCAGGTGGTTGCTCACTAAAGACCTACCCTCCTCGCAATCGTATATTTCACTCTCCAGAATGTACATATTCTAGTATTTTACATTACCATGTAATCTGATAATAAATAAATGAGAATATAAGATGGTCTAACTTTGAAAAAATCTATTTAGCATAATTATATTTTTTTAACATTAAAAACATATTTACAACGGTTAATAAAAGAAATAAAAATTATTTATTCACACTAGTGTAGCCTAAGAAAATCAGTTATTACAGTCTGTGTCATGTTTTTTGTAATGTGACCCCCTTTCGATTCTAATTGATGTTGGCACTTCACCTGAAGACACCACATGGTAGAAACCTAGGTTGCATAATAACTCGTTTACAAATGAAGACTATTTAAAAGTCCTATAATATAATTGTATTAAACACTTTTTAATACAGCTGTATACTGGTCTAATTTTATTATGACCAAAAACGAAGTAACAATCAATATTGCAAATCACCTGAAGACACCACATGGTAGAAACCTAGGTTGCGTAATAACTCATTTACAAATGAAGAATGAATATATATATATATATATATATTATTTTTCTAAATTTTTGTAACTTAGTATAAATTATGAGGTTCCCCACAATTTGAAGCATTGCCATTAATCCAAATATAACTCAGATAATTGGGAAACAAAATTAAAATTACATTTATAAGTTGGTAACTTCAAAATCGGTATGCATGTTAGGGTGAAAGAAATGAGCGTTCTGCAAATCTCTTAATCCCAGAATGCCATGCAGTGTCTAGACTAACAATAGATCAAGATTCTCAAGAAGAAGAAGAAAAAAAAACAGATGGGGTGGAGAGTTAAGAAAGAATGAAGGAAAGACAAACAGACAGACACTCCAGTTGAAGGCTAGTTGTGAATTTCAGAAAAAGAAAAAAATAAGTAATGACAGACAAATGTCGACAAAAATTAAATCAGACAATCAGTGTTAATATGATTTTCATATTGAAGTTTTAACCCTTTAAAAGCATTAAGAAATTCGGCAGACCTGAAGCAGACTATCACCACGTTTAATTTTGTTGTTTTTCTTTTACTTTTTTCAGCGCAGTTCTATCAATTGTTACTTAAACTTTCCGATTTTCAAAAAAAACTTTGAAAAAATACAATATTTAACAATTTGGGTGGGGTGGGGTTAGTTTATCATTCAACGTTAAAGTAAATCGATCCTCCATTTATTTTCAATCCACTCATGTCGGGGTCGCTTTGTTTATGAGAAACTGCCCCCCCCCCACACACACACACACTAAAATTGTTTAAATATTGAAATTTTTGCAAATTTGTTTTTTTTTGTCATTCATAAAGTTTAAGGTGTAAAAGATAATATTGCATTGAGAAAAATCCCAAAAGTTTGATAATGAACAAATTTACAGGTGGCGGTAATGTCGTACCGGCGACTGGTTTCAAAATGGCAGCTTGATTTACTATAACATTGTATGAGAAACTGATTCCCCACCTTCCCCCCCTCCAAAAATGTTTAAATATTGAAATTTTTCAAAAATTTTTTTTTTTGTTAATCGTAAATGTAAGGGAGTAATCGATAGGACTGTGCTGAAAAAAGTTTAAAAAAAACAATTAAAAACAACGAAATTAAACGGGGTGGTAGTCTTTTTTAGATTTGCCAGAAATTCTCTCATTGACCAATAATAGATTAAAGGCTGCAAGACCCTTTGCCACCGTTGGGGGTGAACAGGTAATGATGTCAATCTGAAAACCTATTTATTTAAGGTTGATGTCTGTTAATTCAAGTAACTTTCAGGCAGACCTTGTGACCAGCTAGTCTGCTTCTCCTAAGTCGGGTGATAGCTATTCTTATTTAAAAAAACTTAAGCGGGGACTTCTTGTGCATAAACATTCTCCCTCCCCATTGCACATGTTTTAATGATAAATGAAGAATAAAATGATAACTTTCTGCTAAATTAATTCGATCTTTGTTTCACTGTTTTTTTTTTGTTTTTTTTCTCTTGGTTGAAATCTGCTGAGGATTTCTCGAATTTCTTTTGACTGTCCTCTCACCCACCTCCAAGTCATTCCAGATCATTTTAATGAACCCTTCCATGTTTGTTTTAAAATGAACAAAAAACTTAAGTTAGGAACAATATAAGGGAACATATTTAGCTAACGCATCCACACAGACGGTATGTCATGCATGAACGTATATCTGAAGCCGTTGGGAAGTGGTTAATGTTTCTTTGATTCGGCCTTGTGTCTTACTTAACCGAACTCCCTACAGCTTACAGGATTGATGCAGAATTATCATCATCAGGTTTTTCATCATCGTCAGGTTGGTTGTCGGCAGGTTAGAATATGTGGAATAGTGTAATAATAATAATATATACATTTTGCATTTTAAAATAGAAATTAATTAAAAAGAGGAACAACAAGAATTCGTAGAAATTAATGTTCAATTAGAAATATTATTAGGAAGTTATGAGTAGAGTTCGTACAAAATGTTCGTAGTAGTAATTGTTGAAAGATTAGGAGAAAGAGAACAAGGTGCGACCTGACTTTATCTCCGGGTAGATTTGAAGTTGGTTACATTTTAGTTCTTTCGTCTCTCGGCTCCCATATTTGAAAAAAAGTATTACTAGACACAAAACTTATATAAACAAAACAATAAATTGTTGAAAGAAAAAGGTATTACCAGCAATAAATAAATAAAAATTTAGTCAGCAATAAATGACCTGCCGAGGTTGATATTGCATAAAAACAAAACAACCAACTTTTGTCTTAGCAGCTTTTTTTGTCTTGCTCGGGGCGAAATGATAAAATACCAACTAGTTACTGTCTGTCATGTTTTGTATTAGGTTGAAGTGGAGGGAGCGGGATAAGGTTTCTTTGATTCGGCCTTGTGTCAGACTTAACTGAACTCCCTACACCTTACAGGATTTATGCAGAGTTATAATCAGAAGGTTTTTCATCATCGGCAGGTTGAAATATGTGGAATAGTATAATAATAATATATACATTTTACATTTTAAAATAGATATTTATTAAAAGGAAAAAATAACAAGAATTCGTAGAAATTAATGTTCAATGAGAAAGTTAAGGTATCAAGAGTACGTACAAAATGTTCGTAGTAGTAATTGTTGAAAGATAAAGAGAACTATGTCCAAAGTTGAAGTTACATTAAGATGTTTCGTCTTGCGACTCCCATCTGACTTTCCGATTGACGCTGACTGGGACCTTTTATAGTATTCAGATTTTCACGCTTGCTAAGTCCTCAAATCTTGCAAGTTGCTCTCATTGACAAAAATCAATTTAACACCTACTTGCAAAATTCAGTTTTGACTTTTCTTTAAGCACATGGTCAATCATTTTTCTATTTGGGAAAACCAGGATTTCACACATCATTGTGAATTTTTGTAAAAGTGAAGACGAGATTTGATTTTAATTAATTTCTCGTCCGCTACATATCCATCCAGTAGATAGACTAAACTATCGCCCGGTTCAGACTCCACCCACATCTTGAACAGGTGAAGATGCTCATCCCTTGTTTCCTGTTTAGGATGTGGTTTCCGGCTTTCTCTTTTCCAATCTTTTCACTCTTTTCATTTTTATTTATTTATTTTTTTTTTCCAATTGGAGTAGATAGACTAAACTATCGCTCGGTTCACACTCCATCCACGTCTATTGAACAGGTGAAGACGCTCATCCCTTGTTCCCTGTTTAGGATGTGGTTTCTGGCTTTCTCTTTTCCAATCTTTTCACTCTTTTCATTTTTTTTTTTTTTTTTTTTTTTTTTTTTTTTTTTCCAATTGGAGTAGATAGACTAAACTATCGCTCGGTTCACACTCCATCCACGTCTATTGAACAGGTAAAGAGGCTCATCCCTTGTTCCCTGTTTAGGATGTGGTTTCTGGCTTTCTCTTTTCCAATCTTTTCACTCTTTTCATTTTTTTTTTTTTTTTTTTTTTTTTTTTCCAATTGGAGTAGATAGACTAAACTATCG